>MU602731.1:0-69269 GCA_025201865.1 Ramicandelaber brevisporus | reverse complement strand
GGAATTACTGCTGATCAAAGAGTTGGCTGTCTCCTTTCGGATACACAGTGGAATTACTTCACTAATTGCTTCATTGTTGACAGTTGCTCCTTTTGAACCGGAATTGCCAGACTTTGCAGCGAATCACGCAGTATCAACATATATGTGCGACATCCAAAAAGGTGAATTCATGTATACGAGAGAAGATCCATTTACAATCAAACAAAGAAAACGAGTAGTGGCGGTTTGTGTGTAAACATTGCAGCCTCGAGAAAAAGAGTATAAGAATGCGAAGCTGTGTGTGTGTGTCTTCGGCCGTCGTTGTCTGGCCTGTTCTCTCTCTCCCTTCCTCTAACCTTTGTCTTCCACTGTATCCGCTTTTGTCTCAAGATCCTCTCAAGCACGGCGTGTTCCCTCCTGTCCCTGGTCTCTCTCTTCCTCTGCGTCTTTGTGTCTGCGCCAATGTCCATCCGGGTTTTCCCAGCGGCATGTTCCATCTGTTCCCCTCTCTCTTGGTTCGTCCCCTCTTCCGTTGGCTTTTCTCCCCCACCTCTTGCTTGCTGTCGTTGGTCGTTGGTTGTCGTCAAGTGAAGGTGGTTGCGTTGGCTGTCAGCACTTGTTCCCCCGTTGCTGTCGCCATGCTATGTTTTTTTTTTTCGGTTTGGCTCGGTTCGGTATTAAACATAATTCTTATCTGCTTAGATATGAGACGGGCTGTAAAGGACGGTATAGGCAAGCAACGGTTAGTGTTACCCTATACAACTGTCTCTTTGGCGGTCTCTATCCTAGCTCAGAGGAAGCCTGGTTCCTTGTGAATTTCTTAGATTCACTGGTTCCAGGCGGATGAGCACATCCTTCGTTTTGTTTGTTCAAATTACTATATTGCAGCCAATGACAGTGGAGCCAGAACTCTCGGGAATTCTCTGAGGCTGTTTCTGCTCACTTGTGGAGATCTCGTTCCACTCCGCCCGTCTCTGAAACTGCCTGTTCTTCTTTTTGACACGTTTTCTTCGACACAGACTATCTCGATAACGTCAACCTTCAACCGTCAACCGTCAACCGTCAACCTTCAGCCTTCAACCGTCGTCAGAAAGGGCAGAGTCAATGGGTTTCTTCGACGTGCTCGCGCCATATGTCAAGTACATATTGCCGCTCAACTGCTTCCTCGCAGTTCTCCTCATCCGTCTCTACCTCATCACTCCCGGCTTGTACCAAGATCCCACACAAGCGCATGTCTACCGAGCAATGCGCGATATCAAGAAGCGCACAAAGCCAGCCAAGCTCGTAGTGGTGCTTGGTTCAGGTGGACACACCAGCGAAATGCTCCAGCTGCTGCAGAACTTGGACTTTGTAAACAAGTATGCTCACAGAACGTATGTTGTCGCGGAAAATGACGAACTGTCGATGGAAAAGGCGAGAGCATTCGAGGCAGCTAAACCATCGCTCATGGGTAGTGAAAAGAAGAAGTCGTCGTCGTCGTCATCGTCAGGGAATGTCTCGGCGAAGGCTGCGGTTGAGGGCTTCGACTTTGAGTTTAGACGTGTCAGAAGATTGCGCAATGTCGGTGAGAGCTGGTACGTTGTCCCGCATCGTCTAGTTCTCCAATTTCTGGCTGATGCTTGGTTCTTGGTGCGTACTAGACCCGACGTGGTTTTGTGCAATGGCCCTGGCACTAGTGTTCCGATTGCGCTGGCGTCATATGTGCCGCGTGCGCTCTGGATTAAGTGGATCAGCCTCATGTATGTGGAATCGGCTGCTCGTGTAAAGACCATTTCGTTGGCCGGTGCCATGATTTATCCAATTGCTGACCGATTCTTTGTGCAGTGGCCAGAGCTTCAGAAGGCGTATGAACGTTCAGAATACCGTGGACTCCTTGTTTAATAATGTATTCTCGTAATCAAATATTAGTAATCTCATTAAACCAAACGGCCTTTGTTTTGGGAGTAATTAAAGTGAGGGAATGATATAATGAGAATGAGAAACTTAGGCTTTAAAAGTTAAGGGTAACTGAAGGGGATTTTTGAGTTAACTTGGTCAGTTGAGCTGCTGTGAAGTACCGTTTAACTGAATCCAAGGTCCGGAGGTCCTTAAATGTGCAAATGAATTCAAACCACTCATCCTGTGCAGCATCTGAGTTGTGGTATAACATGATTCGGCGGACATTACTTGATAATTTTGGTGATTTCTGGATGAGGCGCTTAGTATACGCAACAACTCCATCGACCAGTCTGCAGTATGATATTTCAAGATCAATCAGGTTTGTACAAGTACAGTTTATGAATTGTACCAGTCTACTATCAATCTTTATTCTACTAAGCTTTAATTTTTTCAACTGAGTTAACTCCAATGGATTGTATGGCAAATCGCAAATACCAATTTTGGTATCTAAAATACTTTTATGAGAGAGTGTAAGCGACTGAAGACGACTGAGTTTTGTCAATATACTGTCCAATTTAAACAAGAGTGGGCTTCTACATTCAAAATTCACAAGATTTGGCAACTTGGATGCTATAGTATCCATATGGCCACCTGTTACCCAGCCATCTATCACAAATGATTCCACATTTGGCCAAGAGTGGCTTAAAAGGTAGGCAATTGCTGAGTCACCCAGACTAGGGCCATCACTACACAGGTGATCTTGTTTGAGTTCAACACAGAGTGTCTTAATAGACGGAAACTTCCTTGGATCCATAGCAAGGTTACTGTTAGCCTGGTTACTACCCAAACAGCATAGCATCACTTCAAGTGCCCTCAGTTTCGGAAATGAGAGATCTGGATAATCGATCATACCACGAAGATACACGCTTGGACATTCAAAATATTGTAATGCATCCACATACTCGAATCGATCAATCAATGGTGCGATAATGGCAAGCTGCTTTGCCGATGGTAATTCACGGTCATTTCGACACTGAAGAGAGATCTCAATCCGGCGACAGTTAGCAGAATGCTTAGCAAAACGATACAACACAGGATACCATATATCATCATATTCAAAACCAAGCTTGATCTTTTTGACATGGCCGCTAAGAGCATTATTGCTGATCCAGTTATCAACAATAATAGTCTCATCTTCATCCTTATTCAAGAGTAGAATATCAATTTCGCGAAGATTGTGAAGCGCACTAAACTTTCCACTTCTGATCATATTGATATCGAATTCCCACAGGAGTACTGTCGACATCAGGTTTGGCACCAGCTCAAAATACTTGGACACGTCCGTATTCTCTACGTCAACAACAAGATCGTGTACCAGACGGCCATACCGTTTCAGTGCTTTTGGAGAAATTACCCGAGGGCATCGACCACCAGAAGCTGTTGTATC
This sequence comes from Ramicandelaber brevisporus, assembly GCA_025201865.1. NCBI lineage: Eukaryota > Fungi > Kickxellomycota > Ramicandelaberales > Ramicandelaberaceae > Ramicandelaber > Ramicandelaber brevisporus. Next base: position 65,965 of record MU602731.1, on the reverse strand, counting down.
ACTTCCGTACTCTTCAAGTGCCGAGATTTTGATTGAGCACCAAATCGAACGAGCAAACGATTCGTGGAACAACTGGTTGACAGTAAGCACTTGAAAAGCCTCAAGATGGTTAAAGAAAGTGGCCGTGTACTCGAATAACTCTAGCGGCAAATCAAATAGAGGGAATGGGCAGTTTGGACCAGAGCGGTGGATGCGACTGTAGTGGCCACTGTTTAGGAGTAGGCTGTAGATCTCAACCAGATCATCTTCACCTGCAGTTCCAATAAGTTGATGAAGCTGAGCACGAATGCGGCTGATTCGCTCCATGATATGATCTCTGTTCAAAGTAGCTGATCTGATCTAGTAGGAACTTGTTATTTTTTGTTTGTTTGGTGTGATTTCTTTTGCACAAAGTGTTGGAATAACGGTTTACGGAATATAGTAGGAATAAGTGTTATGCTTCAGCACTAATAGCAAGGAGCATCAAGGGGGTATGACTGGTACTTATACGGTAATAATGGAGTGATAGTAAGGGTAAGAGATGTAACAGGGACTTGCAACACGGATCCGATGATCAGATCAATTTAGCTGAGATCTTAATCTGTTAGCTTGAGTTGCTAACACGAAAACTGATGGGGAATCCGATCATACCGTGCCTATTAGCTTCAAGCCACTCTCCAACAGTGAAGCCATAGTGATTCTAAGAGTGAATGGAGAGAGTACGAGCAAAGCGCACAATGGTCAAGAGCTCACCTGTGAATCTGACTTTTTGTCTGAGTCCACTGTCCATTTCGCCATGTCTATCACGTCTTTGAATCTGTTACACTCCTTCTTTGGCTGGAAGTACTGAGCTTTCTGTAACCAATAGAATTATTCATCATCATTGGCTTTAAACTTGTTGGTGCATATCGAATGGAGGAGAGGCAAATGAGAAACAGTTAGTGCAGAGTGGAAAAGTAAATGTGCAGATTGCAGAGAAAGTGAGTGCAGTGAGAGGGAAAGAAAGTAGATGGCAAGAAAGTGAGTGCAGAGTGTCAAAGAACGCAGGGTAATGTTATGGTAGGTGTTTTGGTGTTATGCATGATACGATGATTGTTTACGGTTTACGCATTCTAGCAATTCGGGCTGCAGCCAGGAGAGGAGCGAGGAAGAATGCAGGACGTGCCTTAGCATAGGCTTTTGGAATTGGAACCGGAGCAGGAACTGGGTCTGGGTCCGGACGAGCATCAACCATACCGACGTTGAATAAGCTCATCATGAGCATAGCGAACAGGAGGAAGAATGCGGTGAACTTCATTGCTGTGGATATGCGAGTATGCAAACGATGCTGAAATGGTATGTGCGAGTGAGCGTGCGAGTGTGTGTAAGAGCTGGAAAGAAGCGAACGAAGTCGTGAACGAATGGCAAATCGACGCAGTCTTATATTCATCCTCTTGCTTTGCTATTCACAAATGTTCGTCAATAGAGCTTTGTATCAGTGAATACTCTCAAAGGCTCTCATTTACAATTAACTGCACTCTGCTATTCATTCTTCCCACAAAGCGGCTGAGTTGTTGACGCCATTGACTACCACACTATTCGAAGAAAAAAGCCTCGAAAATGTTATTCAATCAACATTCGTTTCATAGCTTTTCTTGCTAATCAAATAGAAATGCTATAAATGTACTCGCACAGACCACTACTGGATGACCCTCATATTAAACACAGTGTTAACTCACCCAGTTGGTTCACTTCAATTCATTCCAGTATTCAATGCTTCAAATCCTCCATCTCAACGCGTTTAATAGTTGAATCACTCATTTTTGCAGTGCTTCCTATCAGTGCAATCGAAACAATATAATCTTGCTGGTCAAAATGCTGGACAGAAAAGTGAGCATTCTCGAGCATTTTGCCATCCATTAGGCACATGCTGGGCGGATTAAGTTGATCCAAATTGTTATTTAGAATCTCACAATGTTGAGGGATAAATGAGATGTAATGCAAATCACGGGTGATTCCAGTTCCATGAGCCTTAACTAGCGCCTCTTTAAGACTCCACAGTGCATGAAACGTTGTCAGCTGTTGCTCGCTACTACCGCCCACCTGAACCAAGTCCCACTCTGATTGCGATAGCTGTGAGCTCATTTCACGGGAAAGCTGGTCACAACTATGCAAGCTGTGTTCTTCCAAGCTGTCACGAACCACATCAACGCCAATATGTACGCCATCACCAAGTGCTAACGCAGCTACGGCCCACTTGCCAGCATGTGATATGTTAAATGCAATTCTGCTCAGCAGTGGAAACTTGGTTAGCATTGCATCTGCAAAGATCAGCTTTCCATGTTCTGTTCGTGTGAATATGTCAGATGAGTTCAGGACAGCATTGCTGAGCTCATTTTCTAAAGCATCTGAGTGATCCCTAACAAATATATCTAGCGCATGTCGCAGCAGCTGGTGGCCAAGTAGCGACCTGGCTCGGTCCACTCTATTCCGTTTCGCCAAGATCTTTGCTCGCTCAGCGTCGCTGTACAAGTTAGCGAGCCAGCGCTCTTCAACCTCTGGGTCGAGACCATTGGCTGGAATCTCTATTGCATAACACACTATTGGTTCCAATCTACTTTCAAGGTTGAGCATTTCCTGCTGTTATTGCTATTGTTATTATTGTTATTGTCGCTATTGTTTATTGTTTACTGTTTGATTGAATAGATAGATCAGCCCCCGCTGACGGGTGGAATAACAACCAGCGTGCTGCCGGCCGGAACCAACTCGGTGGAAGTATCGTTGACATACTCATTGTCAAGAGCAAACGCGCACGACTCTAGAACCTTTGGTAGATTAGGATGCCGCCGCTTCAATGCCTCAATGATATCATCGACTGTCACCTGCTGCACAGCAATTGTTGCTTCAGTTGTTGCTGTTGCTTCAGTTGTATTGGTAGCCTCATTCTTGCTGGAGAAGACTTCAAGTCCCAATGGAGTGAGCGCAACAGTCTCTTCCGAACAGCCGGCCGTCTCGCGTGCAGCAGCAAAGTACAGCACAGTACAGCGCCAGGTTGAAGCAGCTGCTTTGGAGTTTGTCATCTGATGTATGTTAGCAAATAAAATAAAATACAAAAGAAAAGAAGCTGAATGAAAATTGCTGAAACTCTGATTGGCTGAAACTAACGAGTGCGTTTGAATAAACGTGGCTATTTAAAAAACGAATAATACTAAAAGCATTGGCTAAAATACAATAAAATCAAATACAATAAAATAATATACAGAAAAAAAACATTGGTGGTAAGTAGATCAGCATTATTTTTTTTTTGATTGTTTGCTGTCTTTACAACCTACATCACCACTCCCAAAAAAAAACATACACATACACACACAAACCACAACCTTTCTTATAAGTGTCGCTTGTCTGCCGTTGTACTTTCTGCCAAAGTCTTCTCAGCTCTCGACTCGAACCAACCTCAGCTCTACAAGCACAACCTAAAACCACACATTACAGTCACTTTAACCAAAACAAAAATGCCCAAGGCAACCAAGTCCTCATCTTCCGCAAAGGCTGCCGCTCCAGCTGCCGCTGAGAGCAAGAAGGCAACTGCATCCAAGGCATCCAAGGCATCCAAGGTCACCAAGAAGGAGGAGTCTTCATCTTCCGAGTCTGAGTCCGACTCTGACTCTGACAGCTCTTCATCCGACTCTGACTCTGACTCTGGCTCTGATTCCAGCTCCAGCGACTCTTCTGCATCGGACTCGAGCGATTCCAGCGACTCTGACTCTGATGATGAGAAGGAGGAGGCAAAGAGCAAGAAGCCAGCGGCCGCCAAGAAGGACGACAGCGATTCATCCTCCTCCAGCGAGTCTGACTCTTCCAGCAGCAGCGAGAGCGACTCTGGCTCCGACTCTGACTCCGAATCTGAATCCGAGGCTGAGGACGACAAGAAGCGCAAGCGCGATGCCGATGAGCCAACCGAGAAGCGTGCCAAGGTTGCCGACTCCAACGGCGACAGCTACGCCAAGCCTGTTTCAGCCTCCCCAGCCCCAGCCGGCGGCGAGGGCTGCGGCCTGTTTGTCAAGAACCTCGGCTTCTCCGTCACTGACGAGACCCTGCGTGAGTTCTTCGGCAAGTACGGCGAGATTGCTGGCGCTCGCATTGCCACCGACCGCGACTCTGGCAGATCCCGTGGCTTCGGCTACATTGACTTTGCCACCGCTGAGGCTGCCCAGGCTGCATTGGCTGCCGAGGGTGCCGAGCTTGAGGGCCGCAACATCCACGTCGAGATTACCGCTGCTCGCAAGGGCCAGCATGACAAGGGCTCCCGCGAGGGCTCCCAGGCTCCAGGCGAGCCAACCAAGGTTCTGTTCGTTGGCAATCTGTCATTCAACACCACCGAGCAGGGTCTGCGTGATGCCTTCTCCGAATGCGGCGCTGTTGTCCAGGTCCGCCTCCCAACCTTCCCAGACACTGGCAGACCAAAGGGCTTTGCCCACGTTGAGTTTGACACCGTCGAGGCTGCCAAGAAGGCAATGGAGTGGAACAACACTGACCTCGATGGCCGCACCATCCGTCTGGACTACGCCTCCTCCAGAGGCGGTGCCGGCAACGGTGACGCTGGTGGTCGTGGCGGCCGTGGTGGCCGTGGTGGCGCTCGCGGTGGAGGCCGTGGCGGTCGCGGCGGTGCTGGTGGTCCTCGTGGCGGCGGCCGTGGTGGCTTCTCCAATGGCGGCTTCTCCGGTGGCAACTCTCGGTTCGGCTCTGCTGCTACCCCACAGGGCAAGCGCACCACTTTTGATTAAAGAGTAGAATTCCCCCTTCTAACAATATATTAGAATCACCCCCACCCTTATGTCTATGCTTTAAAAAGCTAACTAATTTGTCTTTTTTGTAAGTTTGTGTATGTTCCCTAAGTGGTTCAGACAGAGATTGCCACGGCAGACGTGTTGCTTCTTTTGTTTTTTAGTTGATTGATGAACAGGAATGTCAGTGGCGATCAACTCCTTGACTTCACTTGATGAGCCCACGTGAGAAGCCGCTGGTGGAAAGTATGAAGCAGAGGGCTGCATGGAAACAATCCTACTGCTACTGTTGCTGCTGTTGCTACTGCCGCACATCGTGGGTATCGACATACACTCACCTACTCACTCTCCAACATTGCCTACCCATCCACTAGTTCCACTCTATTCTATTCTATTCTATTCTACTCTATTCTGCTCTACTCCACTGCACTCCACAATTGTTATTCTTCTTTCTGCTATTCTTTCCTGCTATTCTTTCCTGCTATTCTTCCTATTTGTTACCATTTTGATCTCCCAGCTGCTATTTTTGTTTTTGGCGCTCTGAAATCTCGCTCGATTACTTGCTTGGTCTGCGACCTTGTTGATCCCATTCCTCTCCCCCTTCTCCTTCTCCTTCTCTCCCTCTGTCTCTCTCTTCGATAAAACTCAGCCAACAATAGCTACAGACGGGCTTTCCTCAATACATACATACATTCTCCTTCCGTATACAAACACATAGATCGCCCTCTGTTGTATACTTACACACACAGTCTCTTATTTCTCCCCACGCGCGCGTGTGTGTACTGCCGTCGTTGCTGTAGTCGGTGTGTTTTCTTCCACAACAGATGTCAGCGTTTGGCCCAAGTAGTGCCGGAGGAGCCAGCGGGATTCCGACATCAGCTCGCACAAGCAGCCAGTCGCACTCGTTTGAAGGCCAGCGCACTCCACGAAGCAGCACGAGTGGCGGAATGTATCAACAGCAATTCCAGCAATATCAGCAACATCAACAACAACATCAACATCAAAATCATCAACAACAACAACAACAACAGCAGCACCATCACCATCACCATTCTCAATCGCATTCGATGCCTCAGCAGATGACCACTGGACTTCCCCTGCCCACAAACTACAGTTCACGCATTGCCACACCACCTGCAGCTGGAGGGTTCAGTGGTATCCCACCTCCAGGCTCATTCAGCACTGCCTCAAATGTGAGTGGCGTTGGAAGTAATAATGGCGTAAATGGAAACAGTGGATCGTTCGGTCGAAGCAGTGGCGCAGCTTATGGATTGCAGCTTCATTCAACTGGCTCATTGCCAGATAATCATGCATTTGCTGCCGCATCTTCTTCACCAGGAACGCCTTCTGGTCCCACCCCTCGCTTCTCTCTTTCATCCCCTCGGCTGAGCAATGGAAGCGCCATTGGCAGCAGTAACAACAATAGCAACGGTGTGCGCGATGGCTCCTTCAGTGGAATCAGCAGTCCAACGGCAGCCGCCGGATCGCTTTTGCCAGTTCCGTATTCATCAATGGCCGGTGCTGTTGATAAGAGCATCAAGAAGGGCAGACGCAACACGAGCCAGCCAGCTTCTACCACCAGCTTGGCAGGTGCTGGCGGTGTCGTTCATGCACAGGCCTCCTCTGGCTCGCTTGGCTCAATGCAGATTACCAGTCCACTGTCGAGCGTTGTTGTATCCACAAGCCATGGTGGAATGAACAGTATGAATGGCATCTCAAACAGCATTCATGGCGATGTATCTCTTCATCACAGCGTCCCTTCTCTTGTTCTTGGCCCGGCTGGAAACAATGCTCTCGAGTCCAGCTCAGCTAGTGTGTCTGGCTCAAACTATGACATTGCCACGAGTGCTGCCCAAGCCTTCGCTGCATCCTTGACTGGCCCAGCTCTGTCTCGCACTGAGTCCGAAGATCCCAATGCCATGGTCACTCTTCCGGTCAAGGTTGCTGTCCGTATTCGTCCTGTTCACGTTGGCAGCGACAGCAGCAGCGGCACCAGCAGCGAGCACGGCGCAGTCTCTCCAAGCGGCCCAGGTGCTCGCGGTCGCCATGCCTTCTTGAACGGTGCTCCAGGTCGCACATCTGCATTCAATGAGGTTGTCCAGGTGTCCAATGCCGTGGCGCATACAATCACAGTTAGCAGCACTGGGGCTGGCGGTGCAGGTGGAGCAGCCGGTGTTCCTCGTAGCTTCTCGTTTGATTATGTGTTTGGTCCACGCTCAACCCAGAGCGATGTTTACACGCAAGCTGCGGTTCCGCTTTTAGACAAGTTTGTTGAAGGGTATAATGCAACTATTCTGGCATATGGTCAGACTTCAAGCGGTAAGACACACACTATGGGCACTGGAATGCCTGGAGCATATACCGATGCTGCTGGTATTGTTCCTCGCACAGTTGAGACGCTGTTCCAGTATCTGCGTCTCACTTATCCTGATCCTCGCTCCGGTGGTGCCGCTGGGTCAGGCACTTATCGCATTGCTGCTTCATTCCTTGAACTGTACAATGAAGAATTGGTTGATTTGCTTGCATTCCATGACAATGTTCGCCCCACTGTGCATATCCGTGAAGACCCCAATGGTAATATTATCTGGACTGGTGTTAAAGAAGTGTCTGTTGATTCAGTCGAAGGTGTCCTTGATCTTCTTCAGGCTGGCAGTGCTGTGCGTCAAACTGGTTCAACTGAGATGAATGAAAAGAGTTCGCGCTCCCATGCAATATTCTCACTTACATTGCAGCAGGAACGCTGGGGCGGAGGTGGAGATGCTCCGGTTATGATCATTACAAGCAAGTTCCACTTTGTTGATTTGGCTGGCTCTGAACGTCTCAAGCGCACTCAGGCTGTTGGTGAACGTGCTCGTGAAGGCATTTCAATCAATGCTGGTTTACTGGCTCTTGGCAATGTAATCTCTGCTCTGGGCGATCCATCCCGTAAGGCATCTCATGTCCCGTATCGTGATTCAAAGCTGACTAGATTGCTGCAGGATTCTCTTGGTGGCAATGCGCAGACTCTGATGATTGCTTGTGTATCTCCGGTTGAGGCTAACGTTGTTGAAACTCTGAACACCCTCAAATATGCCAATCGTGCGCGCAATATCAAGAACTCGGCTGGCATCACAAGTGAGGTTCCGAATGAGCTTGAGTTTATGCGCGCTCAGGTCGCAAAATTACGTGCTGAGACTCGCCAACTCAAGCTAGCCCTTCAACAAGCAGCTGCTCAGGCCTCAGTTGCCCAAGCTGCAGCAGTTCAGCTCGATGATGCAGCCAATGGTGGCATTGTTGCTTCTGGTCGTGAGTCTATTTCTAGCGTGAATGGCTCAACTCTTGCCAGCTCTGGTCCAGCTGGTCACGGCCCGCACAAGTCTCACCTCTCAAATGTGCTGGCATCCAGCATTCAAAGCAAAGACAGCAGCCCATCTGGATCAGCCAATGGAGGCAGTGGTGGCAGTGGAGGTAAACCTCGTCTTGCAACACCTCATCCCAAGGACGATGCTCATGTTGAGCTTCTTCGTAGTCGCAATGTTACACTTGAGAACGAGGTTGAACAGCTGAATGATGCATACACTGAGCTGCTTCTCAAGTACAATCGTGTTTCATGCGAGTTATCTCGTGCTCAAGAAATGCTCAATGAATTGCAAGACAAGCTGATCAGTGTTGAGCGTGAGAAGCAATTGAGTCCAACTGCATTGAGCGCGCGTCGTCGTGCTCATGCTGACAGTACAGCTAGTGCAATTGGCATGGTGGATGCTACAACTGGTGTTAAATCAGGCAATGAGATTAATGGAGATGCAGGTGATGATGCTAGCACCCGTCTTTCACTTACACTTGACTCAATGCTGTCTCCAGCTGCAATGGCTGGCGGAATTAGCGCAGTTGACCCGTTTGGACTTGGTCTCAGTTTTGGTGCAGATGGAGCGGTTGGAGGCGGTGGCGGTGTTCCAGTGTCTATTATTGAAGAGTATGAGCAGATGTTGACGCAGCTTGAAACTGAATTGGAGAATGCAAGAACGCAGCTTCGTGCAACTGAAGCTAACTTGGAAGCTCATCAAACCAAGCTTAAATTTGCAGAACATGTTGCACAACAGGCTCGCTCTGGCTTGCTTGAGAAGGACAGTCTATCACTGCAGTTGAATCAAGCCAAGACCACCATTGCTGAATTGCAGCGCCATGCTGAATCTGCTGAAAAGGAACGCAATGAGCTAGTCACTAAACATGCCACTGAGCTGAAGAATGCCATTGCTGCCGCTCGTGCCGATGCTGCCAAGCTGGCTACTGAAGAGGCCGAGCTACGCATTCGTGATTCACTGGCCATTGAAACTGCTGCTGCTGTTGCCTCTGCCAAGGAATCTGCTCTGTCTGAATCAAGCGCTGTGAACAATGAACTCAAGGCACGTCTTGAGGATGCATTGCAGCGCAGTGAAGAGCTTGATGACCAGCTACAGCGTGCTCGCATTGCCCTTGAAAATCATTTACTTGAATGCGTTCAGCGTGATCTCACTCAGCGCGGCCTTCATGTTCGCCAAGATTCATCTGCATCTACCGAGTCGTCAGTGTCCGCTGCATCGACTGAAACCTCTGTCACATCGTCTGTAGTCGATACTGAGAAGAATAGTGCGAGCCATTCTGATGATTTCATCTCTTCTGCACCTGTCATTGAGCAGCCGCAGTCAGCTGAAATCATTCTCCCGTCTGTTGATGTCGGCGTTGATGCCACTGCTGAAGTTACTGAAGTTACTGAAGCTACTGAAGCTACTGAGGCTACTGAGGCTACTGAGGCTACTGAAACACTTGCTGTGGTATCTGAGCAGCTCGAGAATGCGCTGTTTGATCGAGATCATTATTCAGAGCAGCTTGGCATTGCACAGGTAGCTTATGATGAGATAGTGAAGGCGCTGTGTGAATTGGACAGTCAGGCTGAATCTCAAATCAAATCACCTCTGCAGTCGTCTGTTGATGGACATGGACGTCGTATATTTATTAGAGATGGCACAAACAATAATGTTGATGTAGAGTTACTCTTATCTCGATTGAGTTTGAATGGCGTTGATAGTGATTTGGATAAGCAAGAATTGGCTCATTTGGCTGAGAAGGTTGCATCTTTGGAATCCAATCGCAATGAACTGCTGGCTGAAATCCAGGAACTTCGCAATGCAGCCCGTGCTCGTGAAATTGAAGACAAGCTGCGTCGGCATGTATCCCAAGAAGTGGTTCGTAACAAGTCGCGTTCTGGCAGTCTCTCTCTCTCTCGCCCTGGCTCTCCAGCCATTGCTCCTGGTCTTGGTCTTGCCGCTGTTGCAGCAGCAGCAACAGCTACTGCTTCATCTGGTGGTGTCAGTCCTGCCTCGATTGTTGCTCAGCGCTCAGTCTCCCACCTCCACTCTGCTTCAATGTCATCTCTGCGCTCATCCGTTACTAATGACGTTGTGGCTGAAGCCGAGAGTGAAGTTCATCCATCGCCGAGTCAGTTGTCATTGCAGTCGCCTCCAGCAGAATCATCAGTTGACTCTGAGGAGGTTACTCGCTTGACATCTGAGAATGCCTCTCTCTTAGATGAGAATCGTCGCTTACGAGCACAGCTTGCTCAGCAGCAAGAACAGCAACAGCAACAGCAACAGCAACAGCAAGAACAAGAACAAGAGCAAGAAGAAGAACACGGCCAGTCTCAGCAACCAGTCGACATTTCTTCAGCTGAGGTTGAGCCAGTCATCTCAAATGGCCAAGTTGATATCATTATGCCAGCTGCGGAAGCCACTCCAGATGATATTATTGACGAGATTTTTGCATCTGATTCAACTCCAAGCCTGCCAACTGCAACACGCTCCATGGCCATCTCTCAGTCTCCATCTCAGTCTCAGCCTCAGTCTCAGCAGCAGCTTCATGCTGTAGGCTGTGCGTCCAAGTCATCGTTTGTAGAGAAGCCAGATGTCATTGCTGTTCTTGAAGCCAAGTGCGAAGCATACGAACAAGCAGTCGATGATCACACTACAACAATTCAACGTCACGAGGCAACTATAGCCGAACTCAATCGTATCTTGGAGCAAATCACCTCACAGCGCGACAAACTGGTGAATGAACACAGCAGTCTTCAGCAGCAACATCAAACACTCCAGGAGCAGAAGCAACAGCAGGATGAAGAGGAAAAGCAGAAGGCGCTGGCAAGAGTTGACTGCGCTGTGGATGCTGAGCCGGAGGCTCCACTTGTTGTTAACCACGATGAATGCAAGGCTGAGCTGGATGCTGCCAACAAGGCTGCGGCTGTGGAACTGGAGGAAGCCCGCTCTGAACATGCCAAGGAGCTCACTCGCCTACAGTCGCAAGCAGACAGCATGGAGTCTGAAATCCGCATGAATCAAACACTGGTTCAGGAACTCGAATCAACTCTGGCTTCAACCGAGACATCATTGGAGCAGGTTCGCAAACAGCACCAGTCTAATGAGCAGGAGAATGTCCGTCTTCGTGAACTCATTGCCCAGCAGCAGACTGAATTGCAAGATTTGCGCGCCGAAATTGAAGAGAACCACAAACAGCTCGAGCGTATGCGACAGGACGAAGCTCGTCACTTTGCTGAAGCCAAGTCGTTGCGTGACCGCCAAACTGAGACCAGTGCACAGCTGGAGGAATCCCGCAAGGCTCTGAATGCTGAGCGACAGAAGGTTGAAATGCTCAAGCACAAGTCGGCTCAATTGGAGCGCGAGGTACAGGAAATGCAAACCACAATGGCAAACAAGAAGAGTGGCGGTGGATTCATGTGCTTCTAATAACTTTCTTTTTACTTTTTTACTCTTTACTTTCTATTTTACTCTCTCATCTCTCATCTCTCTTATCTCTTTTTCTTTTTATCTCTCACTACGACAACAACAACTACTAATTATCTCTCAACTTTATTTCTCATCATTATCATTATCATTATCATCATCATCTTTAAATGCTCTCTTTTGTATCAATCTTACCAGAATGAACTAATGAACGAATGAACGAATGAATGAATGAACGAACGAATGGATGGCTTTGCAACATGTATTGTGACATCAGGTCTGGATTTCAGTCGACACGTTGCAGCTGTGGTTGTAGTTGCATTTTTCTCTTTGCTCACACTCGCAAACTTGCTCTAACTTTGGACAACTCTATCAACATGTCTTTCCAGTGGACTGACCGCCAGCGCAAGAGCGCTGCAAACGCAGTGCAAGCCCTGTCTGCAACGATGCAACGCAGTGCGCGCTGGATGGCTCTATATGTTCGCGATCTAAAGCATCAGCCTGTGTTTGGCTCGCTTACAAGCGCACTCTCTTCAGCTTCCTCTTTGGGATCAGGCACACAGAGCGATCTAGAGCATCGCCCTGAGCATGTCGAGGATACACCCCTCTTCTTCCTGGATCAGATCGAAGGCATTCGCGTGGCGTTCTTGCATGGTGCCTCTGACCTGTATCCCAATGGCGTTACTCCCTCAGTGTTTGCAGAGCTATTCTCAAAGCTGCTCATTTCTGGACGCGCCACTGCACCGCTGGCTCGAGTGGCCCTTCAGGGCATTACCAAAGTGCTGAATGATGGCGTCTTCGATAATGACATTTTGGGTCCACTTCCGAGAGATGATCCAGAACTGGGCATTGCGGATGTCATCAAGGCGATTGAGCTGTCTTCAGTGGCGATTGCAAGATGTAGCTATGAGAGTGGCGATGCCACAGCAGATGAGCATGTAATGACAACGCTGTGTCAAGCGACCGAGGCTCTGGTAACCTCTGATCCAGGCAGGCTTTTATCGGATGAGAGCCTGTGCAGCCTTGTTGAACGAGTGCTGGTGATTGCATGCAACAACAGAGCCACAGAATCGCTGCGATTAACTGCCAGCTCGTGCTTGTCAAATTGTGTTGTTCATGTTGCATCCTCCCTCGCCGAAGATGAGTATGTGCTTCCACGCTCTGCATACACAGCCGAGTCTATTGCTGAGATGGTACAGACGCTGGCGGCAATGCTCAATCCAGAGGCCACAAGCAACACTGAGCGAATGCGCCTAATTGCCATCGAGGTACTGCTGCGGTGCTTCGAGACCACTGGCTCGCACATTGCCACCATTCCAGCCGTTCGATCTCACATTCGAGATGCTCTTTTGCCGAATCTGTTTGCTGCCATCCAGGCTGACAATGCTGTTCTTCATGAGCCTGCACTTCGGCTGTCGCTGTGTATCCTCCAAAGTGCCTGCGAGCCGTTGTTTGTCGAGATGTTTGTGTGTATCTGCGCGATGCGTCTCAACATCAACGGCTTTGGTAGCTTCCCCATGGACACAGGCGACCATTCTGACATCAATATTGAATTGCCGAGCTCTCTCACCATCGCACCCGAAACCTGGCAGCGGGTCAAAGCAATTGCTGGACCATGTCGACCGGCACCTGTTCCAACAAGACGCTGGTTCCTGCACGCGCTCATCACCATTGCTACGTGGCATCCAAGTGCTGTGCCTGCCTTGTGGAGCGCATTCGATTGTTCTGTGCGTCGCATCAATATTCTCCAGCTGGTTGTTCAGGTACTCTGCCATAATACTCTGCTCAATGACTCTGCCCTCGATGTGAAACAAGCGTTAGCTGCTATCGATCACATTCTGCATTCACTAGTACATCTCTCTGGTATGGTTAACAACAACGATGACGCCGACGATGATGCCACCGCCACGAGCGATTTACGTGCTTTCATTGGACAAGCACCACAGTCGTCTGCAAATCGGTCTGATCTAGTTAGACGCCAGTTGGATGCCACCAGCATTGCGCCAGAGGCCTTCAGGGTGCAAGCTTCCGCATCACTTGCAGAGCACCAGCTGAAAGAGAAGTTTACGGCAGCGGCGGTTGAATTCAATGTCAAGCCGACACGTGGCATCGAAGCGCTTCATCGCGATGGACTCATTAGCAGCAGCACAGTTGGTGACCTCACAGATGATGATCTAGATGTCATTAGCCAGTTTCTATTCTTCCCTGGTCTTGACAAGGCTACAGTTGGCGACTGGATTGCACGCCCTGCCAGTGTTCGTGTTCTGGAGCGATTCTTTGCCTCAATCGATCTGTCCGGTATGCGTATCGATGAGGCTTTGCGTGTTCTTCTGGTACACTTCCGACTGCCTGGTGAAGGTCAGATGGTCGACCGTATTATGGATGCCTTCTCGGCTAGATTCCACGCCATTGACGCGTCTGGTCTTATCGATACTCCAAGCGCTGCTCATCGACTGGCATATGCAATCATTATGCTGCACACTGATCTACACAATCCGAATATCGATCCGGTTCGTCGCATGACATTGACTGATTTCCAGCGGATGCTACGCGGCACAAACGATGGGATGGGTGACTTTGATGCACAGTTTCTGAGCGATATCTATGACGGCATGAAGGCGCGCGAGATGGTTTTGAGTGGCGAGCATGATGGTAGACGTGGGTTTGATGCTGCAGTGGACTTTTTGAAGGCTCAGCTGCGACCACCATCTCTGTCAACGCTCACTGGCACCCTCCTTCCTTTGCCAGTTCAGTCTTCTTCTGACAATGCAGCACTATATGGAGCCATCTTTGAGCAAGTATCCACTCTGCTGGTGGATGCATACTCGCGTGTATTTTCATCGTGCAGTGACGATGCATTCCTTATCTCCGCCACACACGGACTCGAGATGGTTTGTCGTCTCTCACTTCATTATAGGTTGCCAACTATCGCTCCAAATATTGTCCAGCAGCTCGCCAGTCTGTCTCATGTACTTGAGCCAGTGGCACAGTCTGATCTGCACAACCCATTAGAGTATACTGTGCCCAATATCGACAGCAGCGATTCAGCTGGTAAGCGCTCTGTGGTGTTCACTAACCTTGGTCTGCTTCTTGGACGCAGCTATCGGTCTCAGATATCACTGCTCGTCATGACTCAGATTGCACGCGCATTCACCAACGCTCTCGATGACGGCGCCTGGTCCTTCATCCTCCACATTACAGAGTCTTTGATGATGGCTGGACTCCTCTCTTCTGACTTAACCAGCATCTCCACAATCGCCTCTGAGCCATCCGCAAATGCCGAAGAGTATGTCGTTGTGAACACTGACATCGATTCGCTACTACACTTGGCACAAGTACCGCTACGCGACCCGATTCATCGCTCACGAGCAACAGCATCAGCATCCGACCAGTCCATCTTCTCATTCCTACGCTCTGCAACCTCGCCCACCAGCAGCTCACCAGATCCGCAGTCTCGCTGGGATGCTCCCACCTCGGCATTGCTTGAGTGGATTGATGCAGCACAATCGACTGTTGCAGCATGTGGATTTGGCCAGCTTCTCGATGACCTGAGCATTGTTGAAACCGATATCTTGCGGAGAGTCGTGGAACTCATCATTCAGCGCATTCGTAGTATTTCAGACGAAGCTGCTGGCAGCATTCCTGGCAATGGCACAGTAGGCGCTGCTCCTGAATCAATCGAGCCAATTCCGCATCGCCGTGTCGCCTCTGCTTCGACTCCTCCAACACGGACGTCCGCGGACTCCACGGATATGACCAATGCACGCCGCCGCTCTGCATCTCCTGGCCCATCGGCGCGCACCGTGGCTGATCAAACTCCACCATCAAACTATTCATCTGCCATCGTATTCTGGATTGAACAGCTCGTTCGCATATCCACTGCGAACCGTGGTCGTATCGCTGAGTTCTGGGATCTGGTGTCCGAGCTGATTGTTGATGTGGTTGACAATGGTGCAATCGGCATGTCTGTCGCAACCTCTGAACACACAGACCCGCTGTATCACCCACTTGCTGTGATCCATACTTTGCGTAGTGTCTTTGCCCTCTCTGGCCGAATCTGCCATGAACCATCCCTGCTTCAGCCAGTCTTTGCTACTTTGGAACCACTCGCATCAGACGAGGGCGAAGTGTCAGCTGCCCTTGGCCGAATTATTCTCAACGGTACCGTTGACTTGGTGCGTAATGGTCAACCATCGGCGGCGTTTTATGTATCGGCCTGGCCAGTATTCCGTGGCTTGTTGCTGAATGCTGGTATGACTTCGCCATCAGCGTTTGCTCAAGTCACTGCTATTGCTCTGGAGCTTGCTGCTCAGCTCGCCGATGGACGTCTATCGCCTGCTGAGAACCTACTCTCCAGTGTTGTCAACCTGCTGTCATGGCTCATTTCGAATCATCCTCAAGCCACTGCTGCGCCTGGTACACCAAGCCCAACTGCCATTTTGGACACTGTTCTGACATTACACTCTGCCACTCAAGTATACCGCGAATCTGCTAGGTTGGATGACGATCGCTTGTGGAATGAAGTGTGGCGGCCAACACTGTCGACTTTTGCCCGCCATTGCTCGATTGTCAGCTCGCGTAACCCAGCCTTACCTGACCATGCACTTCGTCTCCTCTCAACCAGTCTCTCCACTCTGCCTGAAGAGGCGTTTGTTGACTCAACTGCTGCATGGACTGTAACATTTGACACTGCCCTGCTGCCGACCATTACTGTCCTTGCAGCGTACACGCAACAAGGCAACAAGAGCGCCGATGATGTGCTTCTGCGCCTAATGTCAACCACGAGCTCATTCTTCCTGCGCAGTTTGCCGATGCTATCCATCATTCCTGATGTGTCGCAGCTCAAACGTCTCTGGGGTAACATTCTCGACACTTTCTTATTGATTACAGCGGTCCCACGCAGTGCCACGCAGCAGTCTTCGCATGCGCTATCTCTCACCTTCCAGGCTGAAACGGCTCTCGAGTGCATTAAGAACATGGTTCTGGTAATGAACGCCACGGACATGCTTCTGGACCCTGATACCATTGCCTTAGAGGATGTCGATGGTGATGCTGATTCTGGTGCCGACATCGACAGTACCGCGACTGAATTATGGGAAATTACCTGGTCAAAACTGACGCCTGCATTCCCATCTCTCCGCGATGAGTTGTTCCCTGCCTCACCAACGGCCCCACAGCCAGAGTCCATACCCGAACAACTTGAACAGTCAGCGCATCCACATGCAGAAGAAGAAGACGTAGTGCAACTGCAGCAACCAAATGAGCATGCTGAAATCGACACCCCGCCACTTGTCTAATTCCTCTTTTTTTAAGCACTATTAAATTTGTTCTGCACAGCCACATTTAGAGGAAGGGAACAAGGGCACCGCCACGCCTTTAAAAAAGAACAATGTCCTGGAACCAGAGTGACCTGCCCTGGAGGTCGTCTGCTGTCGCCACTCTTGACAAACCAACTTTTTTTTCTCTTTCGTTTCTTACTTCGTTTCTTTTTTTACTTTTTCAAAAATGATGCAACTTGGCAGTATTACTTTAAACAGTGCGACTGCACTTGTACTTTTATTTCTCACATGCTTCGCAGCTGTCAGTGCCAACGAGGAGCGTGCCAAAGTTATCGAACTAGACACCCACAGCTTCGATAAAATTGTAGATGGCAACAAGCACGTCTTTGTTCAGATGGGTACCTCATGGTGCTCTCACTGCCGCGCCATGTCCGATGCATGGACTCACCTCGCCGACTCGTACTCGCACCTCTCGCCAGACAGCGACATTGTGATTGCCAAGATTGACGCTGAGAAGAACCCGGACATTGCTCGCCGCTTTGGTATCACTGCGTATCCACAGCTCAAGCTATTCACCAAGGGCTCAAAACCACCCGCCACTCCCGAAGAGGCCAGCCATATTGGCGGTGGCGGCGGTGGTAGCGGCGGCGGTGTTGGAGGTATTGAGAGCTTTGAAAAGCGTGAGCGTGATGTCGACACACTGGCCAACTTTGTTCGCGACAAGACTGGTTTGATTGCGCGTATCAAGCGCGCTCGTTCATACGTGGTCAAGGTGAGCCCAGATGCATTCGGTGATATTGTATTGGATCCAAGCAAGCATGTATTTGTCGCGTTCAAGGCTGACTTTTGCACATTCTGCAAAAAGATGGCGCCGACGTGGGAGAAGCTTGCAAAGACATTTATGGCAGAAGATGATGTGGTTATTGCGTCGGTGGACGGCTCGGTGGCCAAGGAGATTGTGCGCAAGTACAAGGTGGATGGGTTCCCGACCATGCTGTTGTTTGGCAAGGGCAGTGGCGAGCCAGTGGTGTACGAGGGACCGCGCAGTGAGGCTGAGATGGTGGAGTTCTTGAACAAGCATGCTGGTAAGAGTCGTTTGGCTGGCGGTGGACTTGGGCCGGATGCTGGCACAATTGGCGAGTTGGATGCTGTTGTTGCCAAGTTTGCTGCGCCAGATGCCAACTTGACAGAGTCGTCCAAGGCATTTGAGGAAGCAAAGCAGATTGTCGCGGCATCGATCAAAGCCGCCAAGAAGGGTAACGCCAACAGTAGGCACAACAAGTATGCCAAGTACTATCTCAAAGTGATGGAGAACATTATGAACGGCAAGGTTGCATTCCCCGAAAACGAGACTGCTCGTTTGACCAAGATTTGCGCCAAGGGCAACATTACTCCGCACAAGCTGGACGAGTTCACCATCCGTCGCAACATTCTGATGCGTTTCATTTCTGCCGATGCATCCAAAGCTGCCGCGCTCATTGAGCAGATGAACAGCCATCATCAGGAACTCTAGCGAGTCAGGGGATATTAAAGTCATAAATTAAAGTTCACTAAAGAGCTGTTTCTCTTGTTTTTTTTTTAATTAGTTAAGTGGGTTTCCACGAGCAGTGCAACCAGTCCAAGCTTCGTACTGAGCCACGCCTTGATGGTGCAGAATGGAGAGGCCGTTAACAGTGCGCCATCCGGCCGACTCGGCAGCAGTAATGAATGGAGTGACGAGCGGCTTGTAAGCCAGTTCAACGGCGACTCGAACAGGCAGAGTGTCAGAGTCATCACCGGATGCGGATGCGAATATTGATGGTGGATAGACAAACGGCTTGTCGCTGGACGAATCAACAGGAATGGCAGAGACGATGACGCCGATAGAGGCGCCGTCCGCAGCAGCTGAGGCATCGGCCAGATCCTCAACTACAGTGACTTTGAAGCGCATCGAAGCAGCCAGCTCATGAGCACGCGATGGAGTGCGGTTGAACAAAATAATGGGACTGTATCCAAGGCGATGTAGGGCAAACAGAGCGGCGCGAGAAGTGCCACCAGCACCAATCACGAGTGCAGCGATACCACTGCGATCATCATTGATGGAAACGGCGGAGGCGGATGTAGGAGATGTAGCTGTGGCAGATGCGGCGCTAGAACCACTCGCCAGAGTAGAGTCGATGGATCGAGCAATACCAATCCAGTCGGTGTTGTCGCCAACAACTTGAGTCTGTGGACTGTATGGCGATGAAACTGGGATGAGAGTGTTGACAGCACCAATGGCTTTGGCTTCAGGTGTGATGCGATCACACAGGCGCATGACATCAATCTTGTGTGGCATTGTCACAGATGCACCTCCAAACGCCGGGGCACGAACTGCCTCTTCCACCACGCTGTCGACGGTTGCAGTTTCGAGAAGACTGTATTCATGTGGCAATCCAGACTGAGCAAACCAGGTATTGTGCATCTTTGGCGACATGGAGTGGCTGATGGGCGTGCCGAGCAGGTAGAACTGCTTCTTCGTAGTCGCACCAATCGAAGTACGAGTGCGAGCAATATCATCAACATTCATCTGGCCGGGAGCAGCAGCAACGCCGAGAAGCGGATGGGTAACAGGTGTAAAGAACTCACACATCACACGAGACAAGCGGCCAGCATTGCCCATGTTCAATGCAATGAATGGAATCAGTGGATAGCGCTCGCGGCAGCGGCTAACATACTCAGACAGCGCAAAGTTATCTTGGATAGTCTTGGCAACGGATACAATCTTGACAACGTCGCCAATCCGCCGAGCTCGCTCAAAGATGTCAACGCAGCGCTCGCCACCCCAGGCCATTTTGCCAGACGGATCATGCCATGACGCCAGAATGGATGTAACACCATGGATGCGGGCAGACGCAACTTGGCTTGTCTGCACCACATCATGGCCAACTTCTACATCGACATACTCACATCCCCAGCGAATGCCGCTGCGAAGCGATGCAAACATTTCAGCACCAGCATCGGCATCTGGCCAGCGACCACCTTGAGCAGCCGTACGCACAGTGTAAATAATAGGCAACGTTGTAGCGCGGCGAATAGCGAGGATCTGGCGGTTAACGAATCCGGCATCACGAGGACGAGCGAGAAGGTCGACGCGCAGCTCAACGGCATCAGAGCCACGGCAAACCTCGGCCAGAATGGACGACGAGATAGCCGATGGATCCGGCCAAGTGAGCGACACAAAAGAGCGAGTGTTGATGGGACGACGAGTACCAGTCACAATCTCGAGCAAGCGTGCAAAGTCAGACTCAATGGTAGCCCAGCTGATGTTTGACGACGAATCAATGATGAACTCGGCATTGCTGAGAGAATCGTACCATGGCTTGCGGCGTTCCCAGACGGCGCGCATATCTTGGCCAAACATGGGACGAGAGGTGTCAGTGGCCAGGTATGAAATAATCGAATCAAGATCTTGAATGACTTGCAGCACAACGCCGCCAGATGCAGTGTAGTTGGCCAATACAGTGCGATTATCAGGCGTCTCGACAACGCCACCGCCACAGACAATGACATGGCTAGTGGAGTACTGTGGAGATGCCAGAACATCAGCGAGAATGCGTGCTTCGTGGGCACGGAATGCCTCCCAGCCATCCTTGTTGACAATGTCAGGAATGGTTCTACCAAGGGTTTGCTCCATGTGCGCATCGAGATCAATGCAACCCCATCCAAGACCAGCAGCGCCGGCACGACCCAGCGTTGATTTGCCAGCGCCACGCATGCCAATCACAACAACACTCTTGTTAACAGCACCCTCCTTATCAGCCGATGATGCAGCGACGTGAGCAGATTGCTGCGCATGAATATCAAAGCCAGAAACGCGACCTCCCAGAGAGTGTTCGAGGGCATCCCACCACTGTGGCCAGGTCTTCTCCACACAACGGCGCTCCTGAAGACGCGTGCCATTAGATGAAGGCACAGCACAGCCAAGAATGCTGAAACTCATGGCAACACGGTGGTCATCATAGCAATGAACGCCATCCGGGGGAGGAATCAGCGAATCGCGTTTGCGTCCGTGAATCTTAATACCATCTGGCAGCTCACTTGCCGTCACGCCAAACTTGCTCAGCTCGGTGACCATGGCAGCAATGCGGTTACATTCCTTGACACGCTGGTTTGCAATACCCGTGATGCTGGTAGCATTCTCACCAGATGGATTCTTCGGGTCGATGGCAACAGCAGCAAGGACAGAGGCGGTGAGGAAGGCATCGGTCATCGGCTCCATGTCAACATGCGGAAGTGGGCGAAGCAATCCACCAGGTGGCCCAGTGACAAAAGTGGCATCGGCGGTTTGCTCCACTGTGCAGCCCATTGGGCGTAGCACATCCACAGCAAAGCGAGCATCCCCTTGTAAGCTGGCACTGCCGATGCTACGAACAAGAACGCTGTGGCCGGTGATGGCGGCAAATGCAAGCGGATATGTGGCAGAAGAGGCATCCGACTCGATTGTGTACTCGGCTGGGTTGGTGTAGTGGCCACGCGGAATGCGATAGGTGGTGGGTGAAAGGCGCTCGACCTCCACACCAAAACTGCGCATCATGGCAATGGTCATGTCAATGTATGGCTGAGAAATCACTTTCCCGCCAACCAGCTCCAAAACAACATCCGCTTTGGTGGCATATGGAGCACATAGCAGCACGGACGAGACATACTGCGACGAGACTTTGGCAGCGAGAGCAATGTGACCGCCGGTAAATCCAGATTGTGTGGCGGTGACCTTGAGCGGGAGGCAACCACTGGTTTCCACGTACTCAATCTCACACCCAGCGGCACGCAAAGCCGTGACAAGAGGCTCAATTGGACGCTGCTTCATGCGTGCATTGCCAGTGACGATGGTGTGCTGCTGGTGCTGCTGCTGCTGCTCATTTGGTGAGGCTGGCAGTAAGTTTGCGAATGTGGTTAGGAAACGGGCTGCAGTGCCAGCATTTCCAAGGTACAGTGGCTCAGATGGGATACGCAAACCATGGCCACCACTGCCATGCACAATGAGCTCACGACCGCCGTCGCGCCATTCAAATCGCGCTGCACCAGTTTGCTGAAGAGCACTCACCATGACTCGAGTGTCGTCCGAGTGCAGCAAGTTGCGCAGAATGCAGGTGCCTTTGCCAAGAGCTGCGAGCAAAAGAGCGCGGTTCGAAATCGACTTGGACCCAGGTGGAGTGATAACATGAACGGCCGGATCAGCCAGCGATATCTTTTCAGCAGTAGCGGCAGTGACAGTGGGCTGTGAAGCGGGGGAGCACGGCGGCACTGGATGGACAGTGACTCCAAGACTCAAGATGGCTTCGATAACATTATCGGCAACATTGCTTGCGCGCTGTTCAACTGGCTCACCAATTGCCTTGAGCAGCACCATACGCTTTTGAGCACCAACGTTCTTCTTGTCCAGGCGCATGACTGCCATCATGTCTGCAACCAAGCACTTGATGTCACCGCCACCAACAAGATCACGCAAGCGAGCATCATCCAGTCCAACGGGCAGCTCATACTGTCTAATACAGCTTGCAAGACGTCCAACTGCGACTTGACTCAGATGGCCCAAATTACGAGCAATTTCAGCCTCGAGAACCATGCCAACAGCAACACACTCGCCATGCAAAGCGCGCGGAGTAAGTAGCCCCTCGATGGCATGGCCGACTGTGTGCCCAAAATTAAGCAAACCGCGCATTCCAGTTTCGCGCTCGTCAGTGGTCACCACATGAGCCTTATAGCGCGCCGATGCAGCAACGACTTCGACCAGCAGCTTCTTTTGTTCATCAGTTGGCTCGGCAGTCGACAGGACTGCAGCACGGACTTCGGCGGCATGATCTTCAAGGACACGGAAATCCTGCTCGCTGGAAATGGCGGCCGTCTTGATAACTTCAGCCATGCCGTTTGCAAACTCGCGGGCAGGCAATGTGCGCAATGTAGCCAAGTCAATGAAAATGCGCTTGGGCTGCCAGAATGCACCAATTGGGTTCTTTGCATGAGGAGTATCAACAGCAGTCTTACCGCCGATGGACGAGTCGACCATGGCCAATAGAGTGGTCGGGATTTGCACAAACGGCACACCGCGCATGAACGTGGCTGCAACGAAGCCCGCCAAGTCGCCAATGACACCGCCGCCAAGGGCAACGACGCAAGTATCGCGCGTGCACCCATTCTCGAGCATAAAGTCTTCAATGTCGCTCTTTGTGGCACGAGATTTGCTTGGCTCACCACTCGGCACTACATAGGAAAGGAACTTGGACGGAGCACTGGATACACGCTGCTGCTGTTGCTGTTGTTGCTGTTGGATGGCTGTATTGAAAGCATCGCGGTGAGAGTCCAGATAGAGACGCGCGATATTGGTGTCGGTCACAACCACAAAGGTCGAGCACTTGAGATTAGCGACAAGATCAGTCCAAAGTGCGCTGGTCAGGCCGAACCCAACTACAATGGACTCCTCGCCGAGAATGGAGATGCGCGTGACGGTCGACATATTGGGGGGGGGGAGGCGATATTAAAGTTGTTCGAGGTGCAGGGAAAACGCGTTCGGTGTATATATATATGCTGGTGAAGAGGCTGGCAGAGATCAAGTTGAAGAGGCAGCTCAAGCTCTTTGAAAGTGGCTGGCACAGCAGCAGACGACGAAAAAGGTCCCCCTCCCCTACCAGTATGTGTGCGTGTGAGTGAGTGTGTGGGACAGCATCCTGAGTCATCATCATATTTACAGCCAACCACACATCGACACTATCGATGGCAAGATAGGATATGATACGATATCAATCAATCATTTTATTGAAAAAGAAAGAACAACATTAAAAATAATAGTAGTAGTAGTAGTAGTAGTAGTAGTAGTAGTAGCAGTAGTAGCAGTAGTAGTAATAGTAAAGGCAATTTAATTAGGACAGTTATTAGATGAGAACGTTGAGCAAAGATGGATAGAAGAACAAGAATACAGCAGAACAGGGTCGAGCAATGTCAGTAATACCATCGTTAATACGTTATGAATATGAACACACAAAGCTACTCCCAAATGAGCGATACAACATACCATGGTGATAAAAGGAAGAGAGAGAAGAGGGAAGAGGGAAGAAAAGAGGACAGACCACACCCAGCGAGTAAGCCCCGTCGAGATATCAGCAGCCCGGCAGTCTGCCAAGCTGCCAACAATCGCATAACTTTGCTGTGACGAACTGGTTGAGTTCCGCGCTGCCACCTAAGCATCTCCCGCGAGAGAGACACCTGACGTCCATACCCTGCAGCTGCGTGAGCTCAATGCAAAAGAGCATCATCCACTCAAAAAGGGTGCAGAAACAGAGCAATGGACACGGCAAAGACAGCGAAGAGCTAAAGACAACCGACACCGATTACGGGCGGCACTCTCTGCCATAAGAAAGAGAAGTTCCGGGGACTTTCCCCGAAGTGGAGAGCGTGAAACAGACTGAACTGTTCGTGGGTAGGAACTTCGAAAGCGATTCTGCTGGTGGTGTGGTCTGTAAAGAAGAGATCAGCACCTACTCATCCGCCCAGACAGCAGCGCGCAAAAAAGCATGGCTGGCTGTTTGCATCAAAAAAAAAAATTGACAGCCTCAAAATTGAACGTTTTAAACACCGATTATTCAAGACAACGGTCATTCAAAACAAACGGAACACTAAAGAATAGTAAAGCTGAGTTAAAGGGTTTAGTGTTTCCACATTTAAAATGTGGCTCTTGTATGGCATCCATATTATCTCATCTTGAACATCTAGATGGTCTCAGGCTCAGCTGACTCAAACTTGATACCACGAGAAGTCAGGCGAGAAACAAGATCTGTATCCGCGAATGCAGCGGCCGGTGTCAACACACCGCGAGGCACATCCTTTGACAGCACAATCAACGCACACTGAACTACGCAAATTGGTGTGGCAACATAGCCTGGCTCTGGGCCAGAGACCTTGGCAACCAAGCGACGGTCAGGTTTCTCAGTCTTGATAACTGCAGCCCAGCGTTTGGCTTGTTCCGCTCCATCCAACTCCGGGGTGATTTCAGCATCCGCTGCTGCCTGGCGGCGCTGCTCAGAGCTCACATAGCCCTTGGCGACAAATGTGCTCACAAACGTAGTGCCATCCAGCATTGCTTGCGTTGGTGGTTTGCGCGAGAACATGCCGCAGGTGAAGAAGGCAGGAAAGCGTAAGACCAACCAGCGGCCCAGGCGGAACTTTATAAGCTGTGAGCACAGGCCACCAAAGAATGCCAATTTGGCCATATTCCACCAGGAGATGGCTGTCACGTAAGCGCCAAAGTGCACTGGCGGCAAGCGAGCAAGAGTGTTGGTCAAAGTCTTGGATGCACCGATCAGGGCAAGCTGCTGGCTAAGCCGAACGATGGCTGGATCCGCTGACATGAATGGAAGTGACCACATTTTGATCAATGGCCACCACGTAATTTTACCAAAGAAGCGCGGACGAGGACCAACCGTGGGCAAGCTTGGAAATCCTGACTCCTTGCGCAAACGACGGAGGGCATCCACCGAGCCAATCGAATAAACTGCCGATTCCAAAGTGGCATAGTTGACGCGCATGCCAGCTGGTCCGGGACAGAGATGAACAAACATTTCAACTGACGAAGGAATGATATCGGCTGTCGCCATTGCTTGGCGGGTATAAAGCGCACCAATGTCGGCTGGGATGGAGTCAAATCCACATGCGTGGACAATAGAAACACCAGCAGCACGTGCATCGTCATTGTTCTTGTAAACGCTCTTTTCGATGACCTCCGTCTCACCCGACACATCCACATAGTGACAACTGTTCTCGATGCATGCGCGCACAACAGGCTCGCCATACAGACGGAATGGTCCAACACAGGCGATAACCACCTTGGCACGGCTCGCCATACTTGCCAGCGACTCTTCATCGCCCGAGTCTGCAATGATTACGCGTGGAATTAACGACGCAATGCTGGCTGGCACTTTGGTCTCTTCGCCCAGCTCCGTCTCGTCATCACCAGCCGTTGAGTCGGTCACGGATATACTGACCTGATCCTCACTATCGCTCTTCTCTACACTCGGATGGCGATTGCGCAAATGCTCAATGACATCATGGACCACCGCTTGGAGCCGAGCACGAGAGCGACCAGCAACCGCCCATTTGAAGTTGCCCAAGTTGGCATCTTGAGCAAGACAGTCAGCCAATTCAATCGCGACGCGCTTGCCAGTAACGCCGGTGGCTCCATAAACGACAATGTCGAGTTCCTTCTTGGTCATCTTTCACGGCTGTTCGGCAGTTGTTCCTCTGTTTATGTTTTTTTTGCTTTTGCTTTCGTTTTTCAGGTGTGCTTTGTTCCAGTGGTTGAAATCCGCACTTGTCTCGTCGGACCGGGAACGTAAACGACAACCAACAAAACATAATCTTCAGTTTGCACAAGATGAGGCCAGCAAGTGCCGCTGTGGCTATATGCATCCTGGCGCTGGCGCTGGCGATATCAGCGCAGGACACATCGTCGGCAACAACTACAGCAGCAAATAAGACGACAGCGGCAGTTGATATTGACTCGATATGGTCTGTGACACTCTCTACCATAAAGACTTACAGCGCAGCAGCGTTCTACTACGTTGGCATGGCTATTGTAGGCGTCATTTGGCATGTCGCCATTGTACCAGTACTCTATCTTCTTCAGATAATTGGGTTTATCTTTATCGGTATTCCCTATGGTGTTGTGTCTTCGTTGTGGGGTGCGCTGTCAGGCATCGTTGTGTTCCTGTTCTTCTCGGCCATCTTGGGAACCGTCATTGGAGGTAGCGCAGGATGGTTGGCACAAATGAGCATCATCTACCTGGACGAGCTGGATCTGGCCAGCGGCATTGTGGGACAGCTAGAAGGGGCTGAGAATGCGGTTAGAGATGGAGTTGCTCGAAGAGTGGACAGTTTAAGGTCAACAGTCGAGGCATACTCACCATTCCAGTTAATTAGGCGATCAAGATCATCCTAATCATCCTAATTATACTTTTAACTTTTAAAGAAACAGATAAGTGCGAAATAAAAGTAAAAGTAAAAGTAAAAGTAAAAGTAAAAGTAAAAATAAAAATAAAAGAGTAGGATCGCCAGATGGGAAAGAACAGGATAGAAACATAACGTAATGGTGCACAAGAGGGGGGAAATTAAGGACGGGAACACAGGATGTTATAAGAGGGGATAGGGATTGAGGGGGAAGGGAAGGAAAGAGAAAGAGAAGAGAAGAGACTTGATATGAACTATGTAAAAGACTCATGAATATTAGATTGACAATAATAAGCTCTTGATTAAAGAAAGAAAGAAAGAAAGAAAGAAAGAAAAAGGGAAAGAAAACAAAACAAAACAAAACAAGAGGAAAGAAAACAAGGGGAAAGAGGAAAGCGCAGTGGGATCAGAGGATACCGCTATCTCTTAAGGCATTTTGTAGGATGGTTTCCTTAACTGCGGCGAAAACCAGTCTGATGTTCGAGGTGTCGGTTGCTTGAGTGACATGAGTGTACAAATAGAGACCAGCACGATTAAGCTGAACAAAGCGCCACAGAATATAACGCACAGCCTTATGAACATCATCACCACCAGCATACTCTGGGAAGTATTTTGACATTGGGATTCGAACAATCTTCTCCTTGAAAATGTCGATTTTATTAAGGAACAAAATGACAGAAGTTCGAAGGAACCAGCGACTGTTAATAATGGAGTCAAACAAGAGTAAACTTTCCACAAATCTATTTTGGGTGCCTTCTTCTAATAGAGTCTGATCATACTCAGATAATGCTGTACAAAATATAACAGAGGTAACTCCCTCAAAGCAATGGATCCACTTTTTCCTCTCGCTACGCTGCCCTCCAACATCAAACATTGCCACGTTCAACATGCCCATCTTGAACCGCGTCTCAATAATACCCGTTGTCTTTGTTCGTGCACGTAGTACATCATGCTCGGTGGGAACATACTCTGGCTCGGCAATGCGTCGCACGTTGCTAAAGAAATAAGGTGCAGAGTCCATCAAATAAAACTCACTTGAGCGTAATAGCAGTTGTTCAATAATCGGATCATGCCACAGCGCTTCGATGCCATCAACCAGATCTGGTGTTAGCATCACCGGAAAGGTGTTTTCCTCAGTGTGAAGCTCATCAAGGCGCGCTGCAAACTCTCGATTGCGTGGTTCGACTGGCATCGTATTCAGATTAACCATTCCAACAACCAGGTCATGAGCAGAGTCAAGAATGTTTTTGTATATTGACAAACGGAACAATGCAAGCTCCTCGTGTGTGTAACCCTGCTGGTGAATAATGCGCATCTGCTTGACAATTGTTGATTTACCCGACTCACCGCTACCTAGCAGAAGGATCTTGCATTCCTGGCTTACTCTCTGTCGTTCATCCTCCAGCTGTCGATCGATCGCCTGTGAGTTTTGTTCCTCTTCAGTGCCAGCAGTTGACACACAGCAGCCCATCGCTCAAAGAGAAAAAGAAGAAGAGTAAAACAGATGCTGTCGCTCTCACTGTTATTGCTGTTGTTGCTGTTGCTGTTGCTGTTGCTGTTGCTGTTGCTGTTGCTGTTGTTGCTTTTGCAGTCGCTCGATTAAAGAAAGGAAGAAGGGAAGCTTTTGCGGTGATTAAGCGTGGAGTTGTCGCGAGGTCTCAAGTAGAATGAACGAATACAGTTGTGTGCAGTGTGCTCCTGAGTTATGAAGTGTGAGCGGAGAGGAGGAGGAGGAGGAGGAGGAGGAGGAGAGGTGGAGGGTGAGCGTGCTCTCAAACTGTAGTGTGGAATAAAAGAGAAATAAAAAGAAAAAAGAAAAGAAAAGCAACGAAAAATAAAAAGTTAATTTCAGATTGAGAGGAGAGAAAGGATGTTATAGGTCCTCGTTGCGGATACGCTGCCGTAAATGAGAGATTGCCGAATCAAATTTAGCAATGTGATCAGCTAGAAACTCTTGGCGAGCATTGCGGCGTGACTTTGTAGTTGGGGTTGATGCAAACTCCAGCTGAACCCTATTCCGCTCCGCAATGAGAGTCTGCATTTGCTGATCCACGTCCATGACCTCATTCACAAGAGACTCAACCGAAGGAAGATCGGGGAATGGCGACTCTTCCTTACTTGGCGCTGGCGATGGTGCTGGCGATGAGTCTGTTATAGCAGGCGATGCAGAAGTGAACTGGTCAGACGCTAGGTTGCCATTGTTTACATTGCTGAGCGCCATAACTGGAGGTGGTCTGCGCTGAATAGAGGAGCTTGAGTCGCCTTGTGCTTCGAGCATACTCATGCGACTCTTTGTCATTCGTCGTAGCATTGACTGAGTCTCAATTTCAAAGCTACCAGTTGGAGTGCCAAATGCGCTGGGTGACAATAGCATGCTCTGGCCAACATCTGCAAACGGAGTGCGCGCCGAGGCTGAATTGTGCTGCATGTCATTGATTAATTCTCTTAATTCTCTGACCTGACGTTCCAAAGTGACACCATAGGCAAGTGCATCGTTGTACTCATCTCTAGACACCATTAAGTTGACCTGAGATTGCTGCATTTGCTGATAGCGTGCAATAAAGTCAGCTTCGGCGGCAGCATGAGCCTGTTGTGCTGCAGCTTCAATTTCTTGGTTACGACCGTGTTCCATTATAGCTAGCTGTTCAAGAGCAGCATTGTGATTAGCTTCAGCCAATAAACGGGTGGATCGCTCATGTTCAATAGATGCACGCAAATCGCTTCTTTCTTTCTCCAGCCTTAAAATTTCCTGTTCATAGGACTTGAACTCGTCAGGCGATCTTAGCTCTGAAATCAATTTTTGCAAATTGTTCATTTTGTTAACTGTTTCTCCATGTATCTTTTTACTCTGTTCTAACTTCTCATTGACTGTGTTAAATTCCAAGTGTAAAATATCATATTCCGTATCCAGCTGCTCCTTCTCTGCAGTCAATGTGGAATGCTGCTCCAACAGCTCCTCATACATTGCCTGCACCGTAGTGTGTTTAATACGAGCAGTCTCAATCTCAACATTAACTTGCTTAATTATATCTTCATCCTCTTCGTGCTGCTCTCTCATTTTGCTCATGTGTTTTTCCATTTCATTTAGTTTAAATTTCAATTCAGTTTCTCTAGTTTCATGCTCGTTAACTGCCAGCGTTAAATCAGTAATTGTTGTATTTGCATTGGCCAACTGTAATTCAATATCAGCCAATTTAGTTTGCGTCAGCTGATGGGATTCATGCTCAGAGCGTGATTCCTCTCGCAACTTATCTGCCATTTCAACTGCTTCCTGAAGTAACTGTTTAACTGATTCATACTCAGCTCGCGAACTATTCAGCGCAGACTGTGCAGTAGCAATATCATTGGTCAAGTTTTCAATTTTGGATGTAGAGTGTGCCAGCTTATTCTCCAAGTCCAGAATGCGTGACTCCAAACTAGATTTTGTTTCTGACAGTGCTGACAATTCCATGTGCATTGACTCTCGTTCTTTCGCAGCTTCATCACGAGCTTCAGTCACAGTAGTTAGTTCAGTCTTCAGTGCATTGATTTGAGTTGCCAGTGAGGAAATCTGTGCATTGGCTGCAGATTCTTTCTCAGCGATCACAGAGAGTCGATTCCCAGTGGAAGATGGTCGCCCACCATGCGACAATCTTGAGTTGATAGAATTATTGCCAGCTAGAGACTGGCGTGCACTGCTGCGATTAGTTGGTGTTGTAGTTGATGCTGTGGTTGTAGAGTCGGATAGTGGTCCAACCGAAGATCGACGCGTGTTGAAAGCTGAGGGAGGAGTGGATATTGCCGACTTTGAGGTGGCTTGAGTTAATGTGCGACTGAGGAGTGCTGAATTAGTAGGAGAGTTATTGCTAATATTAGACGGTGGCTGAGAGGATGAGTTAGGGGGAGGATGATGGGGAAGTTGCTGTCGTTTAACAGACATTGATGTAACACGAGAGGCTGTAGCTGATTTGATGGTTGAAGGGGGTTTCACTGTGGATACAGGATTGCTCCTCTGTTCAGCCATTCTAGAATTGGACGGTCCGGCTGGCATTCGATTAAGTCGCCCACCAGACACGACATTGCGGGCTGCTGCTGCTGTTGCTGCTGCTGTTGCTGCTGCTGTTGCTGCTGCTGTCGACTGTGGCAGTGATGATGGAGGGGGCTTGCTGACGATAGGGCGAGCAGGTCGAGCGGCTGATGATGACAGTGGCATTGATGGATTCGATGTGGGGTGTCTAGATGTCAAAGTAGTGCTGCGGGCTGGAATTGTCTTCGGTGCGACCAGGGAGGGCGGGGGTCTACGCAGCGTGCCATTGATACTGGCCTGTGCCGATGTCGACTTGGCTTGACCTGGAATGACATTGCCACGTCGAATGGTTGCTGACGACGAGGATGACACAATGGCTGCTCGAGACAGAATAGGCTTTTGTTTGACAGTCGATACTGGCTGTATCTGAGGGGAGGTATCGGTAGTGATTAAAGGGGATGGGTCCGAAGATGCTGAATGCTCTTGTTCGTTACTGGGTGAGTGGAAGCCAGCAGCACTAGTGGATAGTCTGACCAGGCGCTCATCTTCTTCAGGAAGAGGAGCCGAGTCCGGAGGCTGTTCATCAAATAGTGACCCTTCGCCTGCCTCCAGTATATCTTCACCAACTACCACTGCGCCTAACACGTCGTCCAGCTGCTCACCGCGATCCATCTCTGAGGAAAGGAAAGAAAAAGAAAAGGCAAATAATGTGGTAGATTCCAAGATCACACACAGAGAGAGGAGGCGGGAGGCGGGAAGCGGTTCGATATCGATGCTACAAACAAACCTCCCCGCATGCAATGATGTATGCGTCCATTCACTCATGCATTCATCCATGCATTCATCCATGCATTCATCCACTCACTCACGATACGGATAAGTGTTATGATCACCTTGTTTTTTTTTTGTTTCTGATAATGTATCAATACTTCTCATTGGTTGAATGCATCCACACGAGGGCAACAAACGAGGAACAGACTTCAATATCAGCGCAACAGGCGAGTGCTACCGCAGCAGCTTTCACCAAACAAACAAAACAAATAAATTCCATTTGCCTCTTGCTCTCTCTTGCTCTCCCCTCTCTCACTCGTCCTCTCTGTCTCTTTCTTTCTCCCACAACGCAGGGCTTCTTGTGTCTTCCTGTTCTTTTCTTCTTTTTGATCAAACTCACGCCATACTAACTTTCTCTCTTTTTTCTCTCTTTTTTTTTTATCAGAGCCAGAATGACCAAGAAGACGGCTGGGCCACAGTCACCACATCGTGATGCCAGTGGACGTATTCTGAACTTTGGAGGGTTCTCAGCACTGCTGCCACAGTCCGGGTTGAATTCTTCGTCCGGCTGTAGTGATTTGAGCAGTATAAAGTCTGATGTTTGCCACACAGCTGCAGATCCGCTTGGACTGACTGTGAACACTGCGCCAAGTGACGTGTGGGGAGCATTGCTGAGTAGTGATCCTGCAGTGTATCCCACTGTATGGTTTGCTGATCCGGATTACTATTCTGATGGTAACAATGCGAGTGAAAATAATGAGGATGGGCGTGGAAATGTATTGATTGGTAGACATCGAGAATGCAATGTGCGTATTAATGACTCCACGATAAGCAATAGACATTGTTTGATTTACAGAACGACTAAGCAAGATTCGATTGGGCAGGTTACTGAAACGGTTTATATCCAAGATACTTCTTCAAATGGCACCAATATCAATGGAGTTCCGATTGGGAGGGGACGAACTAAAATACTGAAGGATGGCGATATTTTACAACTGGCTTTACTGGGCTGTGACAATAACACCATTAATAGTAATGACAATGGTAATAATAATAATAATAATAATGGTGGTGGTAATGCTGGTAATAGTGCTGGTAATGCTGGTAGATTTTATTTTACATTTCAACACATTACGCTTCATAGACGTTCAATGCTGAACAATCATTTTGCTGGAAATAATGCTAATGTTAATGCTAATATTAGTGGTGGTAGCAGTAGTATTTTTGATGATAAAGTGGTTGTGGCAGAGGGTAGTTTTAATAGAGACTTCTTTTGTACACGAGTGTTGGGACGTGGATCATTTGCGGAAGTTAGACATGCAATCAATCGAATGACTGGACGTGAATTTGCAGTAAAAGTGATTGATAGACGCAGATTTCCACCAAAATCTAGAGCAGCTGAAAGCATTAAAAGAGAAACTAGTTTAATATTTGGAATTAACCACCCATTTATTACTAGAGCATATAAAGCATACGAAGAGCCTGCCTTTCTTTATATTGTGATGGAATATATTGAAGATGGTGAGCTATTCAATGAATTGGTAGACTATGGTGCATTTACTGAAGATGAAACGAGAATTTTATTCTTTCAGTTATTTTTGGCTGTAAAGTATCTTCATGATAGAAGAATTGCCCATCGCGATTTGAAACCTGAAAATGTTTTATTAGGCAAAGGCTCTTCTTCCGGCAGTAAAAGTACCTCCACAGCAAATGTAATGCATTTATCCACCAACTTTAATCAGAAACAAGCTCCATCAGCAACCTCTGCGGTAAACAGTCCCTCCATCCTGGGAAACCAGCAGCCAGTACAAACTCTGTCTGGATTTCCAAACTCAATCAGACCTCTCCATTGTAAATTGTCCGACTTTGGATTATCGCGCATTGTCAGCAACGAATCAATGATGCAAACACTCTGCGGAACTCCCAATTATGTTGCACCCGAGGTATTGGCAGATGGGAGTAGCGATAGACAATATTCATTATCAGTTGATATGTGGTCGCTCGGAGTTATTTTGTATGTTTGTTTATCAGGATCTCCTCCATTTAGTGAAGAATTGGCTCCACCGCGCATGACTGACCAAATTAGACTCGGCAGATATTCATTCCCCTCGCCCTGGTGGGATCATATCAGTGATGCCGCAATTGATTTAATCCGTGGTTTGCTTAAAGTCGATCCATCTGAACGGCTAACTGTAAGAGAGGCTCTGGCCCATCCGTGGATGCGAACTCATTACGATGGAAAGATTTATAAACTAATGCGTCCTTCCCATGGCAATTCCGAGACTATAGCCTCAATCTGTATTGATGATGATCCTGGCTTTGCTGATTTTGATGTTGACGATGAAGCTCACCACATTAACGATAGCGAAGGCACTCAAACGGGATATCTATCTCCATCAACTCGTGCCGTTAACATTGATGAACTGACTCCTTTGGTAATCAGACCACGCGCATTATTCTCTGATTCCAAAGTAGATTCTACGGGAATATTAATTGTTGGACGCCGTGTCGAGCACACCGAAACTAAACATACACCTCCTCAGCCTTCTTCCTCCTCTTCTTCTTCAGCATTACCAGCACCAGCGGCAGCATCGTCCAGCCAGCAGCAACAGTCCAATCCTCAGCCATCCTCACAGTCTATAGCCAATTCAATCAACAGCGTCCAAGTTGAATCAAACCCTATCACTGCTGTCCCGTCTACGTCAATCACAGCAGTGTTTGGTGCTGACGAGTCCAATTCAATTCCCGAATCATCGGCTCCATCTGAACATGTTAACACCAACAGCAACTCAACACCTACTGAACATCAGCAAGTTATTGATAACGCCATTAGTGAAGAACATCAGATGGAGCTCGACAGCGACCCGAATAAAGGCTGTGATCAGGATATCCTTCCCGATGTCACCGATCAGAGTGGCGAAGTCGCATCTGCGTCAAGTGGTTCAGTCCTGCCATCAGCCCCCATTGAAGTCAGTCACAATAACAGTGCCGATATGGACTTTGATAACGATTCAATGGCCGATGATTCTCGCCTGGAATTGTTCCTGGCGCCAACTCAATCTCAGGCACCTCCACAAACTTCATCGGTTCCACAGAATAGTCTCCATCCTGGACTTCCACAGCAGCACCAACAACAACAACAGCAACAGCAACAGCAACAGCAGCCACTGGCCCATCCTCAGCCCAATGCACTAGGTAAAGATGGATCAATTCTATCACTTTCACAGCCCCTTTCTCAAGTTCGCCTTGGTGTGCATCCAATGTCATCGCCAGTATCTCAAGACCAGATGCCAGCTGCTAAAAGATTCCGTCCAAACAACTAAAAAAAAAAAACTAACGCTCTTCCACTTTCCCGTTTCACTTGCTCTACGCTCTTTAGCCATTCGTCATTTTTTTTTTTAACTTTTAAGCTTATTCATTTTTTGTGTGTCTTAGTAATAACAGCAATAGTATGAATAATAAAGTTTCAAAAGAGAATTAAAAAAAGATTCGACGTGCCAGCGCCAATGGCAGCAGTAGCTTCGATGACCTTCGTGAGGAAACTGAACTGGGTGGACTGGCCAACGCAGCATCTCCCAGCTGCTCACTCGTGTTGACGGGGGAACGATGCTGCTGATCGGATGAGCCATACGGTGAAATTGGTGGGGAGAAGAAATGAGGTTGGACAGAAGGATGTAGCAGGCCCTGTACATGGTCGTACGCTGCTGCCGCTGCCACAGCGCTCATTGCCATGGTTACTGCTTGTTCAGTGCTGAATGGATTGTCATCAAAATCAACGCCGGC
The DNA here is from genome assembly GCA_025201865.1 of Ramicandelaber brevisporus. Lineage (NCBI taxonomy): Eukaryota > Fungi > Kickxellomycota > Ramicandelaberales > Ramicandelaberaceae > Ramicandelaber > Ramicandelaber brevisporus. Next base: position 30,678 of record MU602731.1, on the reverse strand, counting down.
ATGGATTGGTTCATTGACTGGCAGCCTCGGAGCGGCGGATGACGACGGGGGTGATTGTAACCGCACTCCTGGATGAGGACAAATTGGTGCTGCAGATGCCACGATACTGCTGGGAACATGGAACCCAAACCGTGGAAATCGAAACTGTCGCTCTGTTGCTGGCTTAGCCGGTGGATGCATCCCATTGTGGCTGAACTGACTCAGCATTGCACTTCGGCCGCCCCATGACCCACCACGCGACACACCTGGAGCTGACCCTGGAGCTGATGCCGTAGACGAGGACTTTGTTGGCGCATGGCTCGCATTAATGTTTGCCAAAGCTGGATCAGATGAGCCGCCACCACTAGAGTTTGGCCCTTTCTTGTATTGTGGAGTGAGTGGAAGTGGTCGCTCAGAGTAATACAGACGAGCAACAACTCCCTTTATAGCAGTCAGCCATCTCACCATTTCTTCCTTGTTGGCTGCTTGCAAGAACCATGAGATTGATGTGGTACCTGAAGTCATGTGTGCTGCTGTTCCTGCTGAGCTGCCTTCAGTGTCGCGGACGCTCGTTGGTGAAACATGATAAGCATCACCGCTGCCACCACCACCAGCACCACCACCACCACTGCTGCCACTACTGCCACTGGGTACAGCTCCAACGTGAGGAGTAAACGTTGGGACAGCGACATCGGAACTAGCATTTGATTCGAGACTTGTTGTACCATCTGTGCTTGGACTGCTTAGCATCGATGTACCACTGGCTAGCTGTGTTTGATTGTGCGGCACTGCGCTGCCACTAGCATGGTGCATGAGAGCTGATGAAGACGTTGGATCAGACAGCCCACGGACTGGCCGAACAGCCATGCCTTTGTTTTCATAATGGACTGGGTGTTGTTGTTGCTGTTGCTGCTGTTGTTGCTGTTGAAGTTTCTGAGGTGATGATGTAGATCCAGTTATACCAGCGCCATGGATGGGTTCAGACGGAAGTTTGGTAGTGCGTGGTGTGGGCGATGGTTGCGGGAATTGGTGTGCAGCATCAGAACACACAACGAGTGACGGCTGCCGAATCTCAATCACCCATTCACGACCAGGGAACTTGTCGGTCACAAAAGCACGTGTCTCGCCAGTCAAACGAAGGGCACCGCCACCAGATGTGACCACGGCATTTGGAGCAGTGCTACTGGCATTGGCTGAGCCAGCAACATGATGGGAAAGCGGCTGTGAGGGACTGTTGCTGTTTGCGACACCGACTGCCGCACCTTCAGAATCTGTGCTTCTGCCCGTTGATGGCGTATCTGTTGTTGAAGTCGACGACACGGCTTGAAGTGGTGCAGACGATTGCTGTTGCTGCTGCTGCTGCTGCTGTTGTTGTTGCTGTTGTTGCTGTTGTTGCTGTTGTTGTTGTAGTAGTAGTTGTTGTTGTTGTTGTTGCTGTTGTTGTTGAATATGAGATAACAGATGGCGCTGCGCCGATGAATCACAGCCAGAATGTGGCATAGAGAACTCATTTGGATCGTTGCTCTTGAATCGATACAGGCAGTTGGCAAAGTCGGCACGTCGTCGCTGCTGCTGTTGTTGCTCGTGCTGGTTTGTGCTGCTAGTTGATGTTCGGCCGTGCTGTCGCTCGTTACTGCCTGTTGAGCCACTAGTACTGGTACTGCCAAACCGTGGCGGAGCAGACGCAGCTTGGTCGATTGAACTGACAGTGCCAATCGAAGAGATGATTGATGACAACGAGTGAAGACTTTCGCTCAGCAAAGATACACTCGTGGATGTCATTCCACCTTCGACGTTAGTCTCGCTATTGGATACTGCCGTCGCAGCAGTGCCACTTTGCGCATGGCTTAGAGACTCGAGTGCCTTGAGAACATGCGCCATAGCATCAGCATGCTCCTCGGCAGGGTTGTGGAACTGTGGCAGAGGCTGTGGCCTGGGAAGAGCCAGCGGGAAGGACGTTAATTGCGCTGTACCAGCTGCTGCGCCAGCCACTTGGTCCATGACTATAGCCATTGCATCCCCGAGATTCATTGACGCTGTCGTATTAATTCCACTCAGTGACTCAGAAATGGATGCAATATCAGTAGAAGTTGATTGAACTGTGGCTGTTTCAATAGCAGTTGCAGGCTGCACATCGATATCTAAGCCGTAATCAAACTCATCGAGTGATCCAGTTAACACAAAGTACCGGCGCTTCCAGCGCTTGTGACCAAACAGTCTCAATGGAATCATGGAGTCCTCAAGCTGATAGAGCCAACCGGACAACACAGTGAACCGGTCGATCGAGTTCAGCTTGACAACTGGAGGAGGATTCTTGAAGAAGGACTCGCCAAGACCTGTGGATATTGTCTGTGATTTCTGTTGCTGCTGCTGATGCTGTTGCTGATGCACAGTTGCTGCTTGGCTACGTGGTGAGACGAGTCGCTGCGAGGGTGGCTGCGAAAGAGAAGGGCCGGGAACAGGCTGTCTTTGTTGGATATTGCGAGATAAGTGGTGACCACCCAAATATGCTGGACGGGTTTGCAGTTGCTGTAGTTGCTGCTGCTCACTTGTTGACACCGTACTGCTCTCATTGGCTGAAGACGAGCGCTGTGGAGGAGGTGCGAGATACTGCATAAGACTGACACCGCGCTTAGTGCCACTCGAGTCACTAATGGCACGACTACGTCGAGTTGGTTTGGAAGCTGACTGCGGCTGCTGTGCATCTCGTGGTATACCGTCACCACCACTGCCATTGCCACTGCTACTGCCACTGCTATTGCCATTGCCACTGCCTGCGGATACTGCTGAGGAGCTAGCAGTTGAGGCTGAGCCGTATGAATGTGAGCGCAGTCGGGTTCTGCTTCGATACTGAGCCAGTCGCTGTTGCTGTTGCCGCTGATGGTCATCTTGGCTGCTCTGATCCATTGGCGCAGGTGAGGCACACAATCCAAGAGTCTCAGCTAGATCGACAAATCGATTGGCTACAGGCGACCGTGGTGCAGCTGGAGAGATCCAAGACGAGTAAAATGAACGCTCACCGTGCAAGAGATGGAAATCAGGCTCTGCGGCCATGGCTGTGCTGAGAGCAATGTTGAGAATGTGGAGATGATTGATGATCTCGATACTCATTTGTGGCTGATAGAGAGTGCTGCGGAGTCCACCACGCTGTGGCATTGCACCTGCACAAACCATCTTACCCAATCTCGACTTGTCATGATGGCGCAATTGCTGAGTGAGGTGCCCAAGATTAGTGGCTGACTTGGTAGCCAACGATGTCCGATAACCGGCAAACAGCGGCGACGGATCGTACATGCGCTGTTTGGTACTGAGCTCGGGACTCTGCTGATGACACAAGTCGCTGATGCTGCGTGGACGAGAGCGAGTGTTCATTGGCGATGAGCGGCTCGAGTCGCCACTGTCATCTCGCGACGATGATGCTACAGTGCGCGAGGACTCGGACGGTATGGTTGATAGGCGCGCTGACGGGTCACGAAGTGTGAGAGGTGGCCTAGAGACAGGTGGGGAGACGCTAGGGGATGGTGGAGGAAGATACTCAACCGACAGGCTGCTGGGGACACCAATACTGGAGCTGCGACGACGACCGCCGCTAGTGTGGCCGGCTGTATCGCTTCTTGTACGACGAGCAACGGATGTCAAATCAACCACCGAGTTTGGAGATGATGAAGCCTCCTGCAGTCGCAGCTGTAGGCTCTGGATCTGACGCTGACGTATCACTTCTGACGCATCTAAGCTAGGCACAGCTTGACTCTGAGAAGTATCTGTGATGGAGATCTCAGGCGGAGTAATCAATACTACGGGCAGAGACACTCTTCGCTCATCGATAACTGTCCCACCACTAATGGGGATTCCGCTGCCACCATCACCTCCAGTAGTACCACCGGCATCACTCACAGTTGGCAGTGATGGATTCGATAGAGCGCCAAAAGTAGGCAGTGGTGGATGGGTGCTCGATCGCTTACGCCGCGTAATTGCGGCTGCTGACGTGGCCGAAGGTGAGGGTGAAGGTGAGGGAGAAGCCATGGATGCCGATGGCTGTGATGGTTGTAGCTGTGGTGGCTGTGGTGGTTGTGATGGTTGTAGCTGTGGTGGTTGTGGTGGCTGTGGCGATTGTGGCTGGTGTGGTGATTGTGGCGATTGTAGTTGTTGTGGTGATTGTGGCGATTGTAGCTGCTGTGGCGATTGTTGTGGCTGTTGTGGCTGTTGAATGTTGTTATTGTTTACAGAATGCTGCTGTATGGAAGGAGAGGGAGACTGTGATGGCAACTCAAGATGATGTATATGCTCAGAAGCGTCCATACCGGATGTTGGAAGCAACTGAGCCAGTGTGTGAGCTGGTGATGATGGCGAATTAATCGAAAGGGAGACATTGTGCTCGAGTGCCGTTGACGATTGCGAGATATGATGATGATACAGCTGCTGTTGTTGTTGTTCAGTAGATGTCCGAGAGGTGCAGTGTACCTGTGTCTCATTTGCATTGTTTGATGGTCGACGTGAGGCAGGACCAGGTGATGAATTCTGGCTGTTCTGATGACCCCATCCAAACAAGCCACGTCGGCTGCTACCACCACCAGGTGTACCAGATGTACCAGATGTACCAGATGGTGACCAAAATAGTGAGAATCGACTGCGAGCCGCGTTCGATGGCGATGACAATTCACTTCTCGTTGAGGATGGACCAGAGTTAGTGCTACCAGCATCACTGCCCTCAGCCGAGATGGATGTATCAATAGCTGGAATGTCAGTTGAAGCGCCAGGTGAAGATTTGACTCTGGTGGATCTGCTACTGTTACTGCGAGAGGCTGTAAAGCGTGCCAGAATGCGATCGGCAATTGCAGGAAGACTAGAGCGTCGCTGGCTGGTGATATCTTTGCCAGTTATCAAAGGGATTGTTACTGCTGGACCAATGCGATTCACACCGGAAACTGAATATGGAAATGTGCGGTGTGGTTTGCCTTGAGACTGTTGCTGCTGTTGCTGCTGCTGTTGTTGTTGCTGTTGTTGTAGAAGTGTCGGCGAGACCGATGAGAGCGAATTGGTATTACGATGGCGACGATGGCCGGACTCGAGACCAGTGCATGGGGTGGTGCGAGGGCTGCTTGGCATTGAGTGGGACGGAGGTGCAGCACTGCTGTTTGTGCTGCTGTTGACAATGAAATGATCGAGATCATCCTGGCGAAGGGGCTCAGACACTGCTTTTATGCTTGGGTTGACAAAAGATATACCAAGCAATATGTCATCTTGAAGTGGCGAAGGAGAGACACTCCGGCTATGCGATGGCATCTTAGAGTGAGGGACGCTTGAAGCTACAGCAGGTGACATTATCGGTCTGAGTTGCTGTAAAGCAGGGTCGAGGTGTTTTGTTCGGGTTGACAGAGGTGACTGAGACGCGGCTTCTGGCAAGAGAGAAGCAGCTGGTTGAAGACGAGAATCGCGGTTATTATTACTGTTGCTGTTGCTTCCACTGTCGCTGTTGTTGTTGTTGTTGTTGCTGTTGTTGCTGCTGCTGCTTTGTGCGAGTGGCGCGTTGACAGTTGAAAGGAGACTGTCGGACATCAAATCATCTGACAAATGAATGGCAATTCTGCTTGCATTTCCGACGCCTCTCGCAGTGTCGCCTCCTCTTTTAGCCGAGTGCAATTGGCGATCGTCATTGACACTGGCGCGGACACTACTGTTGGAGTCACCAACACTGCTGTTGCTGCTCATGGTGGTCGGTGTCAGAAGAATATTGTCTTTCTTTTTTGTGGAGTTTGAAAGTGCTCGGCTGCTTTCTTTTGCTTCCGTTTTGCGCGCTTCTCGGCTTGAAGACCTTGAGGTGCAAGGTGAAAATGGTCAGGCAAACTGAAACCAAATATGGCTGTTTTAAATTGAGAAGCGCGTGGCAAGCTTAATTTTTTTATTTGCTGTTGTTGTTGTTATTGTTGTTGTAGTTTCGTGCTCCAAAGATGCTGGAGCCAACTCGCACATTGGTGGCGCCGAGATCCAAAGCATGTTCAAAGTCACCCGACATTCCCATGCTGAGCTCCAGATCATGTTCGCTTTCCAGATCGAGAGACTTGGCGACATCCTTGCGCAGCTTTACAAGCGCCACAAAGTCGGGATTATGAACGCCATCAGTGCTGTATTCTTGGTCACTGTCCGGTGCTCCAATTGTCATCAAGCCGCGCAGCTTGAGGTGTGAGCACTCAGTGTGAATAAACCGTGCCAACTGACACACGGAGTCGGAGGAAAGGTCGCCAACTCCACCTTTGGACTCTTCGCCGCTCGTGTTGACCTGGATGAACACATTGAGCTGCGACGATAATGGAGTTGCCGACTCAGCTTGCAACGCATCGTTCCCCCCCCGCACCTTTGGACTCTTCGCCGCTCGTGTTGACCTGGATGAACACATTGAGCTGCGACGATAATGGAGTTGCCGACTCAACCGAGCGAGAGGCTTGCAATGCATCGTCCATCTGACGAGCCCGCTTCTCTGAATCGATGGTCTCTACTGCCCACAGGTTCGGAATCGCTGCCAATGCCTTGCATTTGTTGCCTTGGAGCTTTCCGATAAAGTGCCAGCTGATATCCCGCGGCAATTCGCTGCTCTTCTGCACCAGCTCCTGGACGTAGTTCTCTCCAAAGTGTCGGTGACCAGCATTATAGGCAGCCAGAATTGCAGCGGCTGGCTTCGTCTTGCTGACAGCCACGAGCCTGGTTGCTGGCGCCGCGCTGTGGGCCGTCACGCGAGCCTGGATAGCAGCCAGACTGTCTTTAACATGGGAGTAATCTTCGAGGGCGGTGGGCGCTGATGATGAAGCTGACATGGCGAGATGTTTGCAGAGTCTTTGAAATCGGCGCTGGAAAGCGATCATCGGATTGATGTGTGTGTGGTTTTGAACAGCAACAAACAACTGGACAGCTCCTAGCGACTGCATATACAACAGCAATAACAACAACAGCAACGGCTGCGGAAATGACCTTGGATCGACGAGGCCAACCGGCAGAGAGCAAGGGCAAGGATGACCAGACCTCTGTCGATGATAGCGACGCCACTTCTAACTCTGTAACTCAACACCGTTCAAAGATACAGAAACGGTCAAACTCGCAGTCTACAATGCCAAACACGAACACACAACGACAGCGTCGGTCATCAACTGCGCTGAAGAAACAGCCACAGCAGCAATCCAATGGCAATACTACGTTCCTGACGGCCTGGCTAAAACCTAAAGAGACGATGCAGCCAGTTCACGAATGTCCAGTTTGCAGCGCATCGATATCTGGTCCAATTTCTGCACTTGAGCGACATGTCAACGAATGCCTCGATTCGCCTTGCTCTATATCAAAACCAACTGTCACCGATACGCAACCAGATTCAGGTAATGAAGCATCTGTACCACCTCACCCACAGCCACAGCTACAGCCACAGCTACAGAAACAAACACAAAGACAAGTACAAATATCACAAGTATCACAAACATCACAAACATCACAAAGCCACAATTTCATTGAACTTGACGATGAAGATGAGAAGGTTATCACCGGGCGGCCGGCTGGTTCTGGCTCTGGCGCTTCTTCTACAGCAAAGCGAGCGCGGTCACGCGTAAGGCAATGCCCATTGCACAAGTTGATTCCAAATACATCAATCTCTGTCGATGCATTCAATCTCGGCGCCATCAGCGGATGCACTGCGTACTTCTTATCACATTTCCATTCGGATCACTATGGAGGACTTACATCTGCTTGGTCACATGGACCAGTGTACTGCAATGCTATCACGGCAGCCTTGGTTCGCACACAGCTGAAGGTTGACGCCAACTTAGTTGTCGAGTTACCAATGAACAGCTGGACAACTATACAGCACTGTCCAAACACGATGGTTTATCTCTTCGATGCGAACCATGCACCAGGGAGTGCAATATTCGTGTTCTTGATTGGCACCGATTCTGCCTCAGATGATACACTGCCATTAGTTGCTGGGCATACAGGCGATTTCAGAGCGACTTACCAACACCTGCAAGATATCGAAGTTGCTCTGTCAACAGCACCAGTTACTGATCCGTCAAGACTCTGTATTGATTGGTTGTACCTGGACACGACATACTTTAGCGACGAATATGTGTTTCCACTACAAGAAGATGTCCTCAGTACTGTTAGTCAAATTGCATCGATGATAGCCCGAGATCCAGCTAGTTTAGCCAAGCACATTGACATGATTGACAAAACTCGATTTGAGGATAACAAAGCAACTATACTTGATAAATACAGGAAGAGCAGTGGCAGCACCAACAGCAGCAGTAACAACATTGGTAAAAGCGACTCGACTATTAGCCAAGACAGCGGTGTCATTCCACCTAGCAATCCCACATCATCCACATCATCCACATCATCCACATCACACACTCTTGAAGAGATCATTCGCTCCCAGTGGTCACCAGCTAACCATTCGACATTGTTATCCCAGTCCACAGTCCAAACAGCACAGATACCACAGTTACCATCAGACACTCGTGTTTTATTCGTAGTCGGTACATATATCATTGGCAAGGAGCGTGTCGCTGAGTCGATCCTTACAGCCCTGGATGCTGTTTATGGTGACCGCTCTCTCATTTATGGCGACGACAAGAAATGTAACCTGCTAAAACTCTTGGACGGTCACCCAATCACTGCGGATAGATTAACAAACAACCCTCATATCGCTCGTGTTCACATTGTGTCACTTGTTAATATTACAGCTAAAGGGATGCAACAGTATTCAAAGACATTTGGACGAATGTTTGATGGCATTGTAGCGTTTAAGCCAACTGGCTGGACATTTACACAGAACTTTTCCTCAGCAAAAACTGCAACAAAGGCAAATGCATCATCGACAGCAATGCGCGGGGATGAGTTTGGGTTCCCAAAACGAGCAGTGTTTGGTTTAGAACAGCTTAATCCATCATTCACCACGTATTGTAGAGCGGATGTTGGAAATAAACGCAATGTACCCAAGAAAATGACCAAGCAAAGGTCACTGTTCTCCTTCATCAAGTCTGCAGTGGCCAAATCCATCAGTGTTGACGGCGAAGATGACTCTAATTCCAACAGTACAGCAGAGCCGTTTCCCAAGGTTACCATTTTCCCGCTGCCTTATTCCGAGCACTCATCATTCCGTGACCATGCCCTATTTGCTGCTGGAATCTCTCGACCAATCAAAAGAGTAGTACCAACTGTGAGCATGAAATCTGTGTTTCGAGATGGCCCAAACATGAATCGGGATGTAGTATGTTCAGCTGACGAGTACACGGTGGGTGTCCCGATTGACGACTGCGGTGGAGCTGTGTATGAGTTTGCAATGGGCGATTTGGAAGAGAGAATCCAAGAATACTACGTTAAATGGAGATCTTTTAAGGAGCATTTAATGGTTTAATGAAAGACAGGGAAGAGGAGAAGGCATTTAATGTGCAATTTTTAAAGTAACTTTGCCAGAGGAGTGGCCAGTTGCCAAAAGGCCATTGTACCTAAGTGCCTTTAGAGACGTGGTTGCTGACTGGGGTTGCTGCGGATAGACTGTGTATGCGCTTGACGCATCGGGCAGTGTGAGGTTCCTATCGGTATCTTCAATGAGCGGAATATACTGCAATGTGCCATCAGATGTGCCAATCACAGCCAAGTCACTATGAACAGAGTCGACAGCCACAATCGGTCTACGCGATTCGATGGTTGGGCCAACCGCCGATAGATTGCTCGTAGTCAAGAATTGCAACCGCCTGCGTCCACTAGAGCGAATGGCCATCAGGTCAGGCGCGAGGAACTGAATGTTCTCGATCGCACCGCCGCCCGAGCCACTTGCACCGTCTCTCAACTTACCCGCCCGCATGTCCAGTGTGGAAATTGAGCCATTGTCATAGCCAACAACAATGGTTCGACCATCAAGACTGGTGGTGAGAGATGTAATGTGTGCAGTTGCAGGTGCAGGTGCAGGCGTATTGGTGGTCGAGGGCAATGTCATCCAATGGTGCACAATCTTGTCAGACACAGCATCCATAATCACAATTGTGCCATCGTTCAGGCCACCACACAGTAATCGCCCAGACACACACTCCCTAAAAGCAGTCGCTGTCACAAAATTAGAGCCTGAAGGAAGGTCACTGAACGCACACACTGTCGAGCCAGTAGCAATATCCACAACAGTAGGCCGCGGTGAGCAAAAATAGAGCTGCCGTGCATCCAGCCCCACAAAGCCTGCCGCGGACAATGACTTGGCACCACTAGCGATACAGGACACTCGTGGATTAATTGACATGTCAGAAAACGGAGCAGAGGCGGAAGAGTCCCAATTACCTACAATATCATACATTGACCATATTGAGATGTGTGCACCGCTAGCCGAGTTGCTGCTTCCAGACGCGTTTGAACCAGGAGAGCATGCACCAAGGATACTATGAGTGGTCTCACTAATGTCTAGGATGGAGACTGGTGAGCGGAGGCCGCCCAGTGTGCTCAGAGTACAGCCAACGCGAGAATCAAGCGATGTATCCGAGTATGATGCAGCCATGAAATCAGTCCACAGTCTCATCACCTCATCGACTGGCTCGATTTGATTTGCAGAATCATCAGCAACAGAGGGAGTCGGATTCGAGCTGAAGGCATACTCGGCCAACGCCGAAAGATGGGAGCCAAAGATGGACGTGAGGGACTTGGATGCTGGTGGAGGGCTTGCTAAAGTTGAGGATGAAACGTGGGAGGTGTTATCACCAGAGTTGAGTTCAGGCAATGATGATGGCGGTAGAGTGTCTTCCGCAGCCTCTGCTATCAGGTTGGCTATTGAAGACTCCATTGAACCACTCCCAGTATCACTAGCCTGCATTTGAAGGTGAATGAGAATGTGTTTCTTTGCGGACTTGATTGTTGCCACAAGGTCACGAACTGAAGAAGAATGAGCCAGTAAGAATTCGCTGCTCCAGCTCGACTGAAGATTAGAAACCAGTTCCTGGGACAATGCAACCAAGTCGTCTAAGAATGGCTGAAGAGCTGAGTTGACAGTAAAGTAGGCGGCTGAAGAAGTGATAGCATCCGTTAGTATCGCAGCCACTTGATCAACCACCGGAAGCAGGTGCTGTAGCTGTTTCTCTGGTGCTAATCTGTTGCCAAAAACCTGAACAATGTTGCCGGAGGTCAGCGTAATGACTGATGCACACTGAATGTGCAATACGGAAACGGCTGTGGCTGACCCAGACTGGATGGCGTCTCGGCAATAATTGAGCACCACTTGTAGAAGAGCTACGACCGGCTCAATGACGTGCGGAGTGCAGCTTCGGTCATCAGGTAGGGCCTCAATGGTAATTTGGAGGAGGCTGAGGAGCAGCGCAACGCGGGTGGCAGACTGTGCAGTAGAAAGAGGCGAGTCAGTTGCACATGCCTCGGCCAGCCAGCCCTGAAGAGAGCCAACTACGGCCTCAATGGCACCAGAGCCAAATCGGCCAATAAAGAGACGTGCAGCACAAGAAGCATGCGGCAAGGCAGCAGGGTAGGATGCAACAAAATCGACAAGAGTCGGTAGCACTCGCCGAATAGCTAGTAGTGGGCCAAATGCAAAGAGCACATTTGCAACGGCAGTGGACCAACTGGACTCAATATCACCAGCTGTAGACAGCACACTCAAATCCAGATCAGAAGGCGAACATACCGACTTAATTCGATTCAGCAATGGTCGAAGGATGCGATCCAGCATGGCTTGAATGCCCAGAGATTCAACCCAGCCATGCATCGCAGACTCACTCGCTAGAGCGTCAAACAAGTCGCTGGCTTCGCAATCTTCAAGATGGTGCACTAAAGGATGCACAGCAAGCTGGACCGCACGAGTCTGCCCAATGCGTGTTGCCAGGGCGGAAACTAGCTGTGGGGCAATAGCCGCAGTCTCGGGGTGTCGAAGATGAGCTGCAAAGTTCGGAAGTAGAAGCTCAAATGCCTCATCATCCGTGAGATTACACAGTGTATCAAGCCAGTCCAGACAGTGACGCTCACGGCTGCTCCATGGGAGTTGGTGAAATCCAGAGAGATACTGGTAGACTGTAACCATCCAAGGGCGATACATGAGCGGTGTTACAGAGTAGGGCCTGCGCGCATCTTCGCCTAACAACGCTCGAGCCGATGGTGGAATCGGAGAGGTACGAAGTGCAAGGCAAATGTCACGGATGGCTGGCTCGGTGATGCTCTGCAATCTGTCACGCCAATCACGCTCAGTGGTGTCCAATACAATGAGAGTTGGATCGCTGCAAAATAAATATTCGAGAATGCGACCAAAGCAGCGCATGTCGTAATATTTGGCTCTGAGTAGCTGTTGTTCTGCTGCTGTAGTAACTGTCGTCAATGAAGCAGTGTCGGAGTCAATTCGATCGGCACTAAAATAGCTCCAGTCAAAGTGGGTGCCGCTTGAATTGACACGAAGTGCGAGACGTGACTGCGATGTTGACCGCTTACCAGATGTTTGGGTGGTGGCTGAGTCGGCCAGGAGCAGCGATGGCGCTGATGCATATCGTCTGTCACCGATATCAGAAACGCCTTCGTTCTCATCATCGGTGAGGAAATCATCAGCGCCATCTTCGCCGCTGCCCAGGTGCAGTGATCGAATGCTGAATGACCGCACAGATGATGCTCTACCAGAATCGGCTTCGCCAACATCACCTAGAGTGCCAGGCTTGTGATCATCGGCGCGCTCGGTGGGACCGCCAAATCGCTGCGGATGTGATGTGGTAAACAAAACCCGCACGGCATGATCGGTGAGCTTGGCTGGAGAAGATGAATCAATCGCCAGCGACAGCACAACATTCTTTGCTTCAACAGCAGCCTCGCCGTCCAATTTGTAGCCAAAATTCAAGTCAATCCACTCATGAAGATGCTGGCTAACTCGGTCACTTTCGAGCAGTTCACGATGCTTCTTAACAAACTCTCGAGTAGAGCCATTTGCCCATGCCGGGAGCTGGATATCAGGCAAGCTGTCGTGAATGGACTTCAAGATAGCTGGATTGTCGTAGAATTCCGGAATGCACTCGTCGGGTGACCAATCGTACATTCGGCGTATCGAGGATGGATATTCGCCAGGTTCAAACCTGTCTCGTACAAACTGGCGCAGAACAGCCACTGGTGTTGAACGGGCCATGTAGACATAATAGGTTGTATCGGGCAGTATATCCGGGATGTGGTGTGGGGTGTCGCTAGCAAATGTCGAGTCAAGCTGCGCGTCGCCCATACGTAGTCGATACTTGGTCTTTGATAGGTCTCGCCAGCCGAGCCACGCTGCATCGTTCGCTTGAGGCAAACTGTCCGAGTCAAAGGTGGTGACCCAAGGCATGATTGGATGCGCACTGGGACAGCCACGCCGTCTACCAGCCAGATGGTTCAGTCGCATCAAGTAATCGTAGTTAGAGAGAGTTCCATTCTGCCAATCTTGTGTGCCAGCTTCTGCAAAGATGTCAATTGGTGTGCTGTTTTCTCGCTCATTATCTTTACCGTCATCATCATCGCCATCATCCTCATAATCGTAATCGTCAATTGAGTCCGAGGCAAGGTCTAATGTTGAAGTGCCTCTTGCTGCTAGAACTTGGATCCAGAACGAATCATCAAGAAGCACGTTCTGAAGAGATAGATTGCCATGGACGAGTCCGCAGTCATGCAAGTCGGCCAGAAGACGCAGTAGTTGGAATGCCACAAACGTCCGCGGTGCAGTGGGTCGCTCTTGCAACGTTCGCATGTTGAATAGCAACAATCCATCGAGTCTAATGAGAGACTGGGTTTGAGTCTCAAACTGGTGGAAGCAATAGATCGATCGCTTCGATACAATGCATGCACGGACATCTGTTAGAGACGATGCTGCCATCAACTGTATATTCCGGCCGCTGTCATCATGGTCACCAATATCGAGTCTCTGCCTCTGCACCGTGGTTTGCTGTTCTAGATGGTAGATGGGGCACTGAGGACAGTGCAATCGAAGCAATCTGAGTCGGGCATCAATTGCGTCCTCACAGCCGTTGTCATCAAGTGGCATAACATCAATAAGCACCATAGTGAGCTCAATATCCAGTGCTGAGATGTACGATGCTGGTGGCAGAGCAACCATGTCTGTTGAGCTTGACTCTAACGCGATAAACCACGCACAGGGAACGACCGAGAACACAACCTGAGGGACTGAACGCGGCGCAAGACTTGCCTGCTCATAGGCAACGACGAGACCAAGCTCGCTCTCAACCAGCTGACGTGCCTTACTTGCCATCGGCCATAAACTCTCGCTAAATCGCAAAGCAAAGCAAACAAGAGCAAACAAGAGCAAAGCAGGACAAACAAGAGCAAAGTTTTTGTTGTTTGGAACGTGTTCTCGATGAGGCAATCTTCCAGCACATCTCGCAGCCAAAATCCATACTCGCACACACGCACACATAAAAAAACATGCTTTACAACTTGGCAAGACAAGCACTGTCATCAGCTAAGCAGCTGCAGCTACCTCGACCAGCCCTTACAGCCCCGAGGTGGCTGCCTAGACAGTCGCAGTTATCTTCTCACATCCTACACCAGCGCTTGTATTCTTCCATGACACCCAAATTGGACGCTGCTGATGTCGCAGAAACCGTCACTGAACGTCAAAAGATTGTTCTTGACGAGAAGGATCTCATTGAGACGTTTATACGAGGCAGTGGAAACGGTGGTCAGAAGATTAACAAGACATCCATCTGTGTAGACCTGAGACACATTCCAACAGGCATTCGCATCACATGCCACGATACACGGTCTCTGCAGGCAAACAGAGCCATTGCCCGAAAGAGATTGAAGGACAAGCTTGATCAAATGGTTAACGGAGATCAATCCAAGGCGGCTCAAAAAATACAAAAGATTCAGCAGCAAAAGAACACTCAACGGAAGCGCGCATTGAAAAAGTATGGAGACATGTCGCAAGGCGGAGTAGAGCGATACAAGAAGAATAGACCGTCGGAGCAGCAGCAAGAGCAGCAACAAGAGCAGTAAGAGCAGCAGCAAGAACAGTAAGAGCAGTAAGAACAGTAAGAGCAGTAAGAACAGCAGGAATGTCATCCACATTGCCGTTAATAGCTACTTTATCGAATCGAGATTTCTACTCAAAACACTCAAACATTGCTCGTATTAAAAAAAAAAACTACCCAAATGAGCTTCGAACTCTTGCCGAACGATCTGCTTTGTGCCGTGTGTGCTGAGCTCGATCCAGCTGATATCTGCAATCTGGCAAGTACCTGCCGTGCGCTGTATACTCGAATCGACAGCGACGCAGCTGGCGTATGGAGAACGAAGACGATTCAAGTCTGTGGAGATCGTGATTCGCTGATCTTGCTTCTGATAGACAGTGGTCTGCAGTTGAACGATGCGCAAATTCAGCCGCTGTGGCTCAACCCTCCAAAGAACTCCAATGTATCAGCTACCGATGAAAGTGGCGATTTTGAGCGGCTGTATTCATGGAAGCAAGTGTTCAGACAAATGACAGAGGCTGCCAGCAACGCTGCAACATCTAAGGACGAGAACGCCATGGATCTGGACAGCCAAGACGAGGCGCCTGTGCTTGATCGCGAGACATTGGAGGCAGAGTCGATTCTCGAAAAGGTCCGCTCGGATTTACATGCCTGGCGTGCTGAGCCGTCCAGCATCCAGGTTCTCCAGGATTCATCCGTTAGAGTGCTGCGCGTCATCGCTGCATTCCCTACCCACGAAGAGGCGTATTTCTTGCTGGCATTCATTTGTTTCATCATCAACAAGCTGGAGGCAGCACTGGCGATTCTCGAGCTAAGTAGTGCCATGTGTGACGAGCCATACGAGCCTGCCGAGACTCTGGCTGACGAAATTCGCGATTTATTGACTGAGTTGCACGGCGACGAATCGGCAAACGAGGCACCATTGATTAATGACGATGGCTCTCTTTCCGTGCAGCTGATTACTGCGTTGAACACGGCGTTCGCAAAGTATGACGGCGATAATGACGGGCTGCTAACCCCGCTGGAGCTGAGTCGACTCCTGTTTGCAACCAACGGGGCCAAACCTTCGCTGATGGAATCGAAGCAAATCTGCATGCACTTTAATGCGCAATTTGATGCCCAAAATGCTAGTAGGTTTACTGGATCATCTGTGCGGCTGACATGTGCTGCGTTCATTGGATTCTATGCTCATCAGACTAACGAAGATCCAGCAGAGACCCGTAAGGATTTGGACAAGTTGGGCTTTGATCCGCGAACATTACAGTTAAAGAACTAAAACAAGTTTGTTTTCCTTTATTCCTTTTTATCCTTTTACAAAAAAAAAACAGTACAAGTTAACTAAGATGTGTTTTGAGGTTCTGGGATAGATTGCTGTGGCTGCCGTGGTTGCTGTGGTTGCTGTCGAGGCTTGTTTGATGGTCTAAATAAAAGCAGAATGGCAGAGTTGATTATCTTGGCGGGTAGGAAGATTGGCACACGTCGCGGCAACAGATATCTCAATATCCATCGCTGCTTCCGCCGTCTGCTGCCTTGATCAAGAGCAGGAGGTTTGGCGAGCTCTGCCATAATCACGTACATTGGAAACACCGTTGCACAGACTCCCATGCTGATCATGCCGGTAAACAGTAAGCTGGAGATGGTTGCCATAGGCAGTCCAAAGCCCATAAAATATGCCCAGCGCTGCTCAAGAAACCGCATACGTTTGTCAATTGGCCAGCCTAGATTGATCCACCGATACTCGAATGCATAATAGGCATAGATCCACGCAACAAATAGTATCGAGAGAGCGGAGCCAACAAATGGAATTCGACCAGCGAGGTGAGTAGCAATTAGATATGTCAAGAACGTCAGTGCTCGGTAGATGTTTCCAGCCATGTTCCGCAGCAAATTGTAGTATGACGCTGGCTTTGTTGCTGTAGCTGCAGGTGCGGCAGTACTATCACCCGTCCGGTTGATGGACGCACGCAGCTGATGTAAACGCAATGCAATCTGCTGATACCAAATCTCACTGAGGAAGAAACAAGCGCAGTACAACGGATACAGCCACAGGAAGGCAAACATCCACCGCACAGTCTGTAGGAAATAAGCCATGTACTCCGAGCCGGCGGCCGCATCTGGAGCTACTGTTGGATCTGGAGCCAGGTATCTGTTATAGAATAGAACACTGCCGATGAAGAGGCCGCCGTTTAATGCAATGCTCTTGAATACGCTTCGTCTGATTGACTGTGATCCATAAACGATAATCAGACTGCGCGGCCATGATGACGCATCGGATAGACCCATCCACAAACCACGCAGTATAGAGACCAGTTCAGCTTTGGCTTCTTTACTGAACGTTGGTTTCCCCGGCAAACTGCCATGCCGTGAATCGATACTCTCGTCAGAAGAAGAGTCGGCATAGTCATCTCGTGGTGCCTGAACTGTGACTCGCTTGGCTGACTTCTTTAAGATGCTCTTTGGTGCTGGCTTTGCAGTGCTGTTGAGGCTGCCCTCTTGGCGAGGAGATGGACCTTTGTCACTGCTTGAAGCTCGGCGATGGGTGCTCATCAAGGGTTGTCAAAAGAAAAGCAGATAGAAACAAAAAACAAAAACAAAAAGCTGAAAGTAGAGAGCTGAAAGTAGAAAGCTGAAAGTAGAAGAGTGAAGCGAAGCGAAGTGTAATAGGTGTTGAAAGTATTATTATTACTACTACTACTACTACTACTACTACTACTACTACTACTACTACTATTGCTGCTACTACTACTTTCTCTTCTACATTGCAATATTATCAAGTGCGTTGAGTGTTTTAAAGAGGAAGATGTGAGATGGAAGGTAAGAGGCAAGTTATTCAACAAACTGGAGCTCGCTGATGCGGTCCTTGGCGTAAATGTCTTTATACTTATCGTAGAGAGCCTGCAGTGACTCCATGTATTCCCGATGGATCTTTTCTACGTATTCTTCAGATGGAGTGTCATCCTGAACAACATGAATCGGCTTGCCAATCACAACCGTCAAGGGCACTCGCCATGGCAGGAGACCCATGTCGTAGTTGAAGACGCCGCGGCCGTGGAAGAGAGGCATTGTGAATCCAAGCAGCTTTTGCATCTGTTTCTGAATGGAATAGACTATTGATCCCTTCTCGTTTGGAAGCTGGTCATACATGTCGTTTTCACCAAAGGAAAACACTGGAACAAGAGATGCGCCATTCTTGATGGCCAGCTTCACAAATCCAGCGCGACGTTGCAGCACAAGATTGTTCGTCTTTGGACGGGCGTACAGCGACTCGGAGGCACCACCAACCACAATCATTGCCGCATTGCCGGGGCCTTTGCGAAGAATGTTCTCAATCGACCGCTTCGACACTCCGGCCACGTTCATGGCAAGGATGATGTCGCGATACAATGGAATGTTGAAGTTGCTGGTGAGTGTCAAGAGACGCATGTTGATGCCCGGCAAAATGTTCTCGACGTCACAGGCTTCTGTGCCGATACTCAGCAGTGCTGAAACAGAGATGACACCATGCGGGTGGAATCCAGCAATATATGTCCGCTGTGGATCGAGCTCGCCTTCTCGGATAAGCTGTAGAGGAAAGTAGTCACGAGCCCATTTCCACAGACGAAGGTGTCGCACCCACTGGATGCGTCGACCGCCGTTTTCTGGAGCGTCGTCAAGATATAGCCATGTCACGTAGATGGCAACGAGTGGCCAGAAGACGGGGATGGTGCAGAGGAAGAAGAACAGAGTAAAACACATTGGAATAAGGACGGCCAGGAACAGCACAGCGGCTGTCTGTCTCCGCCGCGGAAACGGCGTATTGAGAGGAGCCCAAGCAACCATCTTGGAAGATCTGGCTAAAGCTAAGATGTCTCTTTTGGAAGAGGAGAAGAGGAGAAGAGGAAAAGAGAAGAGGAGTGGGTTCAGTTGTTTGTGTAGGAGAGCAAGTTGAGATGCACAAACGACCAGCCTTCCACACTAGCGCGCGCGTACGAACCTGTCTCCTTTATGTGGAAGGAAATTGATGTTGTTTTTCAGATGCCACTTGTGCAATCGCTATCATCGGATTTGGATTCAAGCACTTGAGGTTGTCTTGGGGAGGGGGGCTCGGGAGGAAGGATTGGCTGTCCAAAATAGCGGGAAGCATCAGCCTTTCAAACACCTGTGGCGATGTTGGCGTTTGGCCCCCAAAGTTCATCCAGCTCAAGTCCAAACCAAAACAAAACAGAAAGAATAAAGTGTGCAAAGACTACGGATATGGCGCATGAAGTGAGCATTAACCGTTCATCCCCAGTAGGTGCTATTAGCACGCAGTCTTCATGGCTCGAGACTCAGTTTTTGCTCTTTTTGCTCTTTTTGCTCTTATTGTTCTAAAACGTCATCATTTTATCGCTGAAATTTTATTGAAAGGGATCTTTTGTTATTTACTGCGAGTATTTCAAGCCACTCCGCAGATAAACACCAGCAACAACAACAGCAACAGCAGCAATAATAACCTTTTGAACTCAACCTTGTTTTTTTTTTCCAAAAAATAAATAAATAAAAAATTCATCTGCCGTCGAGATCAAGATTGACAGATTCATTCAAGTCATCTCTACAATAGCTGCGCAATACAGTGGCAAGCATCGACAGTGGCAAGCATCGACAGCCGTCTATTCGAAGACCATTGCCCGCTCCTTGGTTTTTGCAGCGAGTAATTGATTGTTGTCGTTTTCTTTTTTTTGGTCTCTCTTCACTTTGCTTGCAGCATCTCGATCTGACATTAGCAGTAATAGAAGTAACAGCAGCAGCAGCAGCAGCAGCAGCAATAGAAGTAACAATAGAAGTAACAGCTTTTGTCGACAGCAGTGGTTCTTGGATTCAAAGTATACAACATAACATAATACAATATAATATAAGCTAATTATATAAAACAAAAATGGGTTTCCAAAAGAAAACTGGTAAAGGACGTCTTGACAAGTACTATAAACTTGCCAAGGAGCAAGGATATCGAGCACGTTCAGCATTCAAGTTGGTTCAGCTGAACAAAAAGTATAACTTCCTTGGGTCAGCAAAGGTGTTGGTAGATTTGTGTGCAGCACCAGGAGGATGGCTACAAGTGGCAGCAAAGTACATGCCAGTTGGCAACATGATTATTGGAGTGGATTTGGCACCAATTAAGCCACTGCCTGGCGTGATTACATTCCAAGAGGACATTACTAGTGATAAGTGTCGTAGATTGATTGCAGAGCAAGTCAAGGACTGGAAGGTGGATGTGTTTTTGCATGATGGAGCTCCTAATGTTGGTTCAGCCTGGGTGCAAGATGCATATTCTCAGGCCGAACTGGTACTGATGTCTTTGAAATTGGCAGTTAGATTCTTGCGTAAAGGTGGAACCTTTGTGACCAAAGTGTTTAGATCGCGTGATTATAATAGTTTGATGTATGTGTTCAACACTTTGTTTGGCAAGGTGGAGGCAACCAAGCCCCCTTCGTCCCGTAATGTGTCTGCTGAAATCTTCGTAGTTTGCAGAGACTATAAAGCTCCAAAGAAAATTGATGATCAACTGTTGGATCCAACCCATGTATTTGGTGAGCTGGAGAATGGCACCTCAGCCGGCGCTAGTAATATGACTGACATTTTGTTCCCAGAGAAGAAGAAGAGACACCGTGAGGGTTACGATGATGGTGATTACATTTTGCACAAAACAGTGTCTATAATGGACTTTATTAATACTCAGGACCCAGTTAAAATACTATCAGCAACAAACACTCTTGCATTTGATACTGATGAGGCCAAGGATTTGCTGAAAAGATCAATCACTACTGATGACATCAAACTGGCATGCGAGGATCTCAAAGTATTAGGAAAGAAGGATTTCAAACAGCTTCTCAAATGGCGCAAAACACTTCGTGAAGATCTTGGATTGGAAACTGCTGCATCGTCATCAAAGGCCAATGCAGATGCTGATGGCAAGAATGGACAGGTGGATGAAACTGAAGAAGACCCAGATGAGCTATTGGCACGTTTAAAGAAAGAATCGAGTGCACAGGAAAAGCAGAAGCTGAAGAAATTACGTGAGCGTCGAATTAATGATTTGAAGAGAATGCAGCTGCATATGATTACGGATAACGATATGGGATTGGAGCAGCAGCAGGATGGCCACGATATGTTTGATTCAGAAAGAATGAAAAAGCGTGGAGCTAAGATTGACAGCATCTCCTCTGCCCGCGTTGATGAAATTGATGTCGATGCTATTAATAATGACGATGATGACATGATTAATCTCGGTGGCTCTGACAGTGACATCGATATCAATAAGATTGAAGATGATGATAGTGACTTGGAGCATGCTGATGCCATTGCACTTGCCCTGGATGATGATTACAGCAACCACACCCAGCGCCGTGAACAGCGCAGTGCAAAGGTTCGTGCTCGCAAAGCATACGCCGAGAATCCTGAGTTTACTGGTTTCAGCGATCGCGAATCTGATGGCAATGATGGTGAAAGTGATGATGAAAATGCTTCAGACAGTGAAAAGAAGAAGAGCAAGAAGAAGATTCAGCAAAAGCGCAGCAAGCGTCGCGATGGTGAGCGATCAAAGTGGTCGGATGAAGAGAGCGCTTCTTCTGAGTCTGAGACTGATGCCGACTCTGACTCTGACGATGCATCTGACATTGAGGCCATGGCTAGCAATATTGCCAAGCAGCGCAAGAAGCAACAGCAGCAGAATCAACCAGTCATTCCAGCCGAGGCATCCAAATTCTTCTCGAATGATCTCTTCAAGGGTGTTCTGACCAATGGCAACAACAACAGCAACAGTAACAGCAGCAGCAGCTCCAAGCCAGCCAAGGCAGCCAAATCCAACAAGCGGCCTGCATCCAAGTTTGACTCCGATAGTGAGAGCGATGCTGACGACGAGTCTGGTGCGAGCGACAATGAATGGAGCGGCAAGGCTGTGGAGAAGAAGGAGCCATTGCTCCGACTGGATACTCCCGAGTCCATCAGCGCTGCATACAACCTGGTGAACAGAATGACCACCAAGGCTGAGCTGCTTGACGATGGCTTCAATCGCTATGCATTCAATGACCCCAGCAGCTCGCTCCCAAGCTGGTTCATGGACGACGAGCGCAAGTTCAACAAGCCAAACAAGCCAATCACAAAGGAGGCTGTCGAAATCCTCAAGGCCAAGCTTCGCGTGCTGGATGCTCGCCCAATCAAGAAGATCGCCGAAGCCAAGCAGCGCAAGAAGTTCAAGGCTGCCCAGCGCCTCGTCAAGCTGCAGAAGAAGACATCTGCCATTGCCGAGAACGAAGACTTGACCGAGCGTGAGAAGGCTCAGTCTATCTCGCAGCTCATTGCCAAGCAGTCATCCAAGAAGAAGCCGACTGAGAAGGAGAAGGTCAAGGTGGTTGTGGCCCGCGGCAGCAATAGAGGCAACAAGGGTCGTCCACAAGGCGTCAAGGGTAGATATAAGATGGTTGACTCCCGCATGAAGAAGGAAGTGCGTGCCGAGAAGCGTGCTGCAAAGAAGCAGGGCGGCCGCTCTGCCAAGCGTCAGCGTCGGTAAACGAGTGAATCCACCTGCCTTTCTAATCCTTTAATTGCCTTGTCAATGTCTTTTTTGTTTTG
The DNA here is from genome assembly GCA_025201865.1 of Ramicandelaber brevisporus. Lineage (NCBI taxonomy): Eukaryota > Fungi > Kickxellomycota > Ramicandelaberales > Ramicandelaberaceae > Ramicandelaber > Ramicandelaber brevisporus. Next base: position 8,158 of record MU602731.1, on the reverse strand, counting down.
TTTTGTCAGTTTTAAAATTTATTATTAACGTGTGCTCATCCGCCTGGGTTCAAGGTATGTGTGTACGCTGGCAGCAGCGGGGCGACTTTTAAAATACTCGCTGGAGCTGGACGGATGAACACAGCATGATATCAGCGTTAAGTTGGGGTGTTATTTTTCTTTTTGCTAGTGGAGTAAAGTAAGATATAAAAGTGAATCGAACGAGTAAGAAGAAGATGAAGAAAATGGAAGAAAGATGAGAGGAGTTAGTTGACTGTATCATGAGTACTCTCTGGAGCTTGTAAACCGTGCAGCGGATCTTGTAGACGCTTCACACAGCCGTCAATGTATTCCAGAGCACTGGACATGTATCTGCCTGGTCCAACGTACTTGTCTGGCACGTGTGTTTCCAGTGGATCCTCTGGCCTGCCAGTGTTCAAATCGACCGCCTCGTCTGCCATCACAATCGCTTCCAACCCAGTTGTATCCTGCCCAACTCTTTTCAGTGCTTCGATGAGCGACACTGTCTTGCCCTTCTTGGGACCAAACGCCTCCTTGATCACCAGTCTGCTGGTCAAGACTGCGTACAGAATCTTCTTGCCACGGCCCTTGCCAGAGTTGCCAAGATTGCGAACCTCGGCCATTGCCGCCTCGTCCTTCTCATGCGTGGTGCTTGAGGTCATTGTGGCAACGCCAGTGTCTTCGGGACCCGAGACGAATCGATGTTCCAGGATTGTCCACTTCTTTGACCACGACACCAGCCGAGTCTCGACTCGATACGATGTGAATGGCGGCATTTGCTTGAAAAACACCATGGTGACACCTCGGTTGGCCAGATTGAACTTCTTGATCCCGCTCCACGGTGCAATCGCAAAGCCAAAAACTGCAGCGATCCACCTGTATCGTGCAAAGTCGGCCATTTTCGCATACGAGGCATTGTTCATGTGCAGGTTGGCGTCACAGTCGTCGGGCCACGCTCGGAAGCGCATAATGTCAGTGGTTGTGGGTGGGAACGAGAATGCCCAGGTGTAATTGTGATAGCCAGTGCAGACAACTGTCCATATTTGGTAGTAGAGTCGCAACAGGTACATTCCAGGCAGAGAACGGAAGTTGAGGAAGAGAATGATGAGGAAGAAGAGGCAGGCAAAGCAGCCCCAGATTTTGGCGCCGAGCCACAGCCATGGTTCCAGGTACACGTAGGTCGCCTCAAGCCAAGCCTTGCCCAGGCTCAAATATTGATGCATGTTGTAGTGTGCTTTTGTAGAATGTCGATGAGTGTGTGTGTGTGTGTATGTGTGTGAGCGTGAATGTGAGTGAATGTATGTTGTCTAACTGAACCAAGCCGCTGAGTCAAGCCGTCTGCTTCTTTTGTAGAAAAACACTGGGTGAAACTATGCAATGCTTCCCAACGAGTGAGCCCAGGAACGTGGGACGCCAAGAAGCAGTGTATCGCTTAATTTCGCTTCGCAATACGAATATGGATTGGAAGAAGAATATAGTGATGATGATGGATACAACTGCGTGAGAGAGCGAGCAAGTAAGAGAGAGAAAGAGAAAGAGAGACAGAGACAAGGTTGATGGTCTGTGACAGAAGAAGCAGCAACAGCAAAGGAGAAGGGCTCATGTCTGACAGCGTAGTGAGTAAATGCCAAGATAGACGTTGAAGAGGAAGAAGTGGAAGGAAAAAAAAAAAACAAAAAGGAGAATGGAGTAACGTGCTCGAAAGGGAGTTGATTCCACTGAGGAGGGAGAGGGAGCTTTCATTTTGTATCACTCCCCTAGTTCTGTTCGATTCCGAGTCAACAATGTGCATGATGAATAACTAGCTCCTTCTTTGTTAAGTCAGCGTCTTGGTGCTTCTTTATCTGTTAACAAAGAGTGGTTAGATTTAGATTAGACACACTAGGCGATCAACCCATGTGCAAAGTGTATCTGGTGTATGCTCTCGGTGGCCAGGATTTGTGCTCACAAAGTGCATCGGATGATGTGCGGCTTTTGTCCAGCAATGACAGCGGATGACGGAAGATGTCAAGTAATGCTCTGCAAGCTTCTTTGTCACCACTACAGACTAGAGTAGCGTATTACCTAACAACAACGCTCACAAACACGCCCCCCCCCGTCGTCGTCGCCGTCGTTGTCCGTCAGCTATTTGCATTATAAATAATGTTCACGCGTCTCGTGCCGCGCTCGGCTTCCGTCGTTGGCAGCATCACCGCCAAACGCGTCACAAACTTTGCTCCACTCGCACCCGCTTTCAAATCCACGTTCCAAACGCGCAAGATGCACATTGTCCACAGCGATCAAGCACCAAAGGCCGTCGGCCCATACTCCCAGGCCATCGTGTCGGGCAACCACGTGTTCTGCTCCGGCCAGGTCCACTTCAACGTTGCTGAGAACAAGCTGATCTCCGGCTCTGTTGCCGAACAGACTCATCAGTGTCTTACCAACCTCAAGGCTGTGCTTGCCGCTGCTAACCCAAGCAAGCCGCTTACTCTGAAGAACGTCATCAAGACCACCGTCTTCCTGACCGACATGAAGGATTTCGCCGAGATGAATGCCGCCTACGCCGAGGCATTTGATGGCCACGCGCCAGCTCGCTCCACCATCCAGGTCGCTGGCCTCCCACTCGGCTCGCGCGTCGAGATTGAGGCTATTGCCGCCATTGACGTCTAAAGGTAAATGTGAGGTTTCAAGCATGTCACTAAGTTTTATTATTATTCTTCTTTGAAGTGAGTTAAGCTATTAGCAGGGTAGCAAAGCTGCCTGGTACTTTAACTTCGTGCGGTCTTGCGGAAGACTTGGTTTGGATCGCAAATCCTCCCTCCGTTGCAATGGCCAATGCTTTGCTCGACTGTGGATTAGCTGAGCCATTTCCACAGTAGAGGTCAATCTGGCCCCGAGTATCGCGTTCAATGCTGTTTTCCACTGGCTTCTCAGCATGAAGGAGGAGCTCAATGTTACTGCCAGCCGGAATATCGCTCACTGTGTCAAGCGACATTTGGCCGCGAACAGGATTTCCACTGGTGATGCGATAAACCTGGCCGTCATAGCCTTGGTCCGAGTCTAAAAACCGAGCGTACAGAGTCCCAGTGTGTTTAATACCATTTGACTCGACTTGCTTGATACGACTGACAATGCTGTCGAATGCACCGCGTGGAGACAGCTCCAAAATTACGTTACCCTTGGCGGAGGAAACCGTTGCGGTCAAGTCAAGTGGCACAAGATGTGGGTGATGAATCGAAGCCCTAGACTGCTCAGACGCGTTGGCGGTTGATGGAATGGCTAGGCCGACCAGTCCTGAGGAGGTGATGCGGTCATTGATGAATATGGTAGACGGCAAGCCAGTGACAAACGGTGTCGCGGAGGCCGTTAAATTGGCAAGAAGCGAGCAAGATGGCGCTTGTTGCGCTAGTGTGTTCAGTGCTGCTGGCTGAATGCTGCCCGAGATGGTCAAGACGGCTCCGATATCAGTTGCTGGGCTGATTTCAGGCACGGACAATGAGCTGGATGGCAATGCAGATGCCGCCTTGGTCACGCTTTCAAAGTCCTGTAGGTTGAATCGCTGTTTATCCGCCATTCTTCGCTGAATCGCCTCCTTGTTTATCCATCTGCCAACTGAAGCCGGCCCTGAATGACTGCTGTGCTGACCAAGATCCCACTCGAATGCTGTAAGTTGTTGTGGAGATGATACTCGCGCAATGCCAACCGACGGTGTTCGGCTCGAATATCCACCAACAGAGTCGACCACACATCCAATCATAGCATTAGCATTCTGCCTTTTACCTGCAACTTGCCAAAATTGCCGCGGAAAGTCAAGAAGGTCTGAGCTGCTGAAGGCTGGAGACACAAACGCAAGGTATGCAATGAAGTTTGATGATTCCGATGCATTTCTACTACCATCGTCCAGCTTTGTGAAGCAGTTTCGAAGCAAGAGCGAAAGGGAGCTGTTTGTCGCGTCAGTCTCCAAGTCACTTGCAACAGCTGTTGATATTGACGCTGATGGCCGTGCACTAAACCAGCGCCGCTGCACCTGTAGTGCGTACCGAGAGGTGAGGCCGATCAACCGCACCGAAGATGAGCGCGTCCGTAAGAGATACATGCCCTTTTGTTTTTGTTTTTGTTTTTGCTTTTGTTTTTGTTTCTTCAAAGTTTTGTGTGGAACATTATTTTATCGAATCGGTAGCTCGCTTGGAGAGGACATCCTTGAGTTCACTGACAAGACCGTCAATCTTTTGGCGCTCTGTTCGTAGCCTAGAGTCTTCAGCGCGCTTGGCCTTTTGGATCAGAATGCGCTCAGCTCGGGTCAGACCAGATCGGCTGCCATGACACTCTTCAGATGCAGCATTGCCTGCACTGGACTCCAGATCGAATGAATCAGCCAGGTCCAGCGAGTCTGACTGGGCTTGATTTGCAAAGTCAAAGAGAATGCTGGTTGGATGCGGCTGCTCGGATATATCATGTCGGCCCAAATCAGCTTGATCGCTCCCAGTGCCAGTTTCAGCATGATGAGAGCTCGCGGACGATGCATGGTTCGGAATAGCACTGCGATGGTCCGGATCATTTAAAGCTGCAATGATTTGCTGCCCAGCTTCCCACTGTGATCTCAAGGCGTCAATTTCGGTACCCAGTTGGTTATACCGCAGGAGTATGTCAGAAAACTCTGTGTCGGACTGTAGAGAATCAACAATTAGTCGGCATTGGATATGGATTGAGCGAATTGTCGTTTCCAGGTTACCAAAATGTCGCCATACAATGTCATGAGACGGGAGTGCATGTGAAATAGAGTGGGTATTGATCGAGCTAAGGAATGAGTCCTTTTGCACTCCGAGTTCGCTGGTGAGGCGCAGTGATAATCTGTTGGATAGAATGTCTGTATTATTGGCAATAGCTTCGAGCTGCTCCGAAAGAGATGCAAGACTGTCCAAGAAGAGCGAGCGTGGCGAGATTGCAGGCATGGCGGCATGGAACAGATACTCCCTTCTAATGTCATGAAGTGCAAACATGCTCTCCCGCAATGAGACAAGACTGTGAGTGGAGTGGTACTGCGAGTCTTCTTCATCAGTGTCTTCAGGAGCCAAATCCAACTGTGTCGAATCAACAAGAGCAGTCAGATACTGTTGTCTCAGCGTTTCTAGTGTATCATCAATTGACCTTCTCAGCCCAGGACAGGTGGGTTCCAGAGCGGTCTCCTCAGTGTGCTCAATGCGTGTTACAGGTGGGAGCAGCAACTGTTGACGAGGTTGGGAAGAGCCAGAGAGATGGAATCCACGCCGAACCAGCTCGTATTCCTTGATAACTCTGAGAGATCGAGCAATCAGCATATCACACTGCTGAGTACTGGATATTAGGCGGGTTACGGCGCTTTGATACCGATGTTGAGTTGAGACTTGGACTCGATTAGCTGCAGCCCTGAGCAGCATCCATAGTCCAGAAGAAAGTGTTAAACCAGTACTACATGACACGAGCCATCTTACAGTTGCAGATGTACTCGGCGCTATCCATCGATTGAGCATTGTAGATCCTACGATACCAACGCACACACCAGCTGTTTTTGTAACAATTGAGCCAACGTCAGTAAGCATTAGCCAGCGAACAATGTCATCTAATAGCGATGGGCCACGCTGTTGGTGATCACTCGGCGCTCCTGGAAGAGATCTCGGATACAGATGGATAGAATGATGCTCATGAAGCAGACCAGACTCTACCAACAAATGATGGGCCACGCTGTTGGTGATCACTCGGCGCTCCTGGAAGAGATCTCGGATACAGATGGATAGAATGATGCTCATGAAGCAGACCAGACTCTACCAACAAATGCTGAATGGACTCGCAGAAGCGACTTCTGCCAGCTCGACGCACGTGTGGAGGTGTAGTCACATGGTCAAGCAGGCCGTCAAGTGCCCTAAGTCGAACCGTTGACCACACAGCGCCATTGTACGATCCAACACTATTGCCATCTTCGTCTTCGCTATCAGCAATGCTGTGTGCACCTAGCACCTCCGAAGGCTGTTCTCGAACAGCATCGTGGACCTCCAGCGCATCGATGCTGGCAAAGTACTCGGCTAGCGGAGAGTCTTCATACACAACCGTCTCAGGAACAGACATCCGCCAAGCACGTTTGGCAGTCAATGCTGAGCTCAATCTCTTGTGTTTCTTGTTGTGGATTTTCCCCTCTCGCGCGCGCTCTCTGTGTATGCGTGTGTCTGCCGAGCAGATCGTTGCGCTTGGCTCGAAAAAAAGAAAGAAAGAAAACTCTCTGCCATCGCCCTCTTCCTCTGCCCCACTTCTTCATCGCGACTTCTTGCCTTTATACCTGTTTGTCGTATTCGTTTTTTTTTCTTGCCTTCATTCTCTCCATCTTTCATCAGCTCTGCTACACGAACGAACGAGCAAACGAACAAGCGAACAAACGAACGAACAAACGCGCTTCTTCTGTATCCAACCGAAATGGACAAGGTGCTCGTAGTTGATAACGGAACGGGTTTTGCAAAGGTTGGCTTTGCCGGCTCAAACTTCCCTGAGCACATCTTCCCTTCAGTGGTCGGCCGCCCCATTTTGCGTGCCGAAGAAAGCGCCTCGGCGGGCGGTGCTGGCTCTGGCGATGTCTTTCTCAAGGACATCATGGTCGGCGATGAGGCTGCCTCCAACCGTGCCACGCTCCAAATGTCCTATCCGATCGAGAATGGTATTGTCAGAAACTGGGAGGATATGTGCCATGTTTGGGACTATACATTCAACGAGAAGCTTCGTGTTGACCCGCGTGATTGCAAGATTATGCTCACCGAAGCTCCGTTGAACCCAAAGAACAATCGCGAGAAAATGTGCGAAATCATGTTTGAAAAGTATGGATTCCGTGGCACGTACATCGCCATCCAGGCTGTGCTCACCCTGTATGCCCAGGCTCTCCAGACTGGTGTTGTCGTTGATAGCGGCGATGGTGTAACACACATCATTCCAGTGTTCCAGGGCTATCCTCTCCCACATAACACGAAGCGATTGGACATTGCTGGACGCCACGTTACTCGATATCTGATCAAGCTACTTCAGCAGCGTGGATACGCCTTCAATCGTACAGCCGACTTTGAGACTGTTCGTCAGATTAAGGAGAAGTTCTGCTACGTTTCTCATGACTTGAACCTTGACCGCAAATTGGCAACCGAGACAACCGTGCTGGTTGAGTCTTACACTCTGCCGGATGGCCGCACTATTAAGATTGGCTCGGAGCGGTTCCAAGCACCTGAGTGCATGCTGCAGCCTGAGCTTGTTGACGTTGAGTCTGGCGGCATTGCTGAGCTCTTGGTCGACACTATCCAGAGCTGCCCTCTTGACGTCCGTCCAAGCTTGTACAAGAACATTGTGCTGTCCGGTGGATCCTCAATGTATGCTGGTTTGCCAACCCGCCTCGAGAAGGAGGTCAAGCAGCTCTACTGCCAGAAGGTTCTGGGCGGCGACGTATCTCGTCTTGCCAACTTCCAGCTCAACATTGCCGACCCACCAAACCGCAAGTACATGGTCTTCTTGGGTGGTGCTGTGCTAGCGAAGCTGCTTGCTGACCGAGAGGATGCATGGATCACCAAGCAGGAGTGGGAAGAGCAAGGCGTACGCTCTCTGCAGAAGTTTGCCCAATACGAGTTCCGTTAATGTACCCACTTCTACCGCCAGCGCCATCACCGCTATCACCGCTATCACCACCATCACCATCACCATCACCATCACTACTACTATAGCAACACTTTAGAGCGTATTTTAACAGCTGATTCCATCATAGTTGTAGTATCTCATGCATTTCTCTCCTTTTTTTTTTTTTTTAGAATGGGGGAAGGGTTTCTTGTATCCTTCACGGCGAACGATGGTGGATTTTTGCGAGGAAGCTTTTCCTGGAAAGACGATAACACCCTCATTCTTAAAGCTAATAGCCTTAATATATAGCTCATTGAAATCACAAAAGGTGGTTCTTTCCAATGATGCCATGTCATCGTGATCTATAGAGTTTGAAAACTATGATGGCTAGGTGGCAAAAATACTCTCGCATATGAAGACATCTATCGTAAAGCTGGAACGTGTTACTACTACCCGAATATTTTTGATGCAATTCTGTGAGAGTTGGCAGCGTTGTGTTTTAAAAGCACAAGTACTAAACTCGATTTCAATTAGTAATTAAGCCTTGGTTCATTGTACC
>MU602730.1:14476-59975 GCA_025201865.1 Ramicandelaber brevisporus | reverse complement strand
CGCGCCACGGCCGCTACCTCGCCGTCGCCGCCATCTACCGCGGCACCAACATCTCGGTCAAGGACGTCGACGAGGCCATGGTCAATGTGCAGAACAAGAACAGCCAGTACTTTGTCGACTGGATTCCAAACAACGTCAAGACGGCCGTGTGCAACGTCCCGCCGCCAGGCACCCAGATGGCCGGCACCTTCATTGGCAACACCACGGCCATCCAGGATCTGTTCAAGCGCATTGCCGAGCAGTTCCAGAAGATGTTCCAGCGCAAGGCCTATCTGCACTGGTACACCGACGAGGGCATGGACGAGATGGAGTTCACCGAGGCCGAGTCCAACATGGCCGATCTCGTCAGCGAGTACCAGCAGTACCAGTCCGCCACCGCCGACGAGGAGGACTACGAAGAGTACGCCGCCGAGCCCGAGTACGCCGAGGAGTAAACTTCCTTCCTTCCCTCCTTCCTTCCTTTGTTCCCCCTTCTTTAATAAAAAAAAAGTTAATTAAATCTCGTTAGCTTACAATCTCTAAAAGTGCGCATTGGATTAGCTGTTCTGGCGTTGCGATTATCCGACCATCTGGCAGTCTATCGAGTTTCTTGAACTGCTCACCCAGCGTCCGAACTGACGAGCACACTCGCAGAAACACATCAAAGTTCAGTTCAGATGCTCCCTCTGGCGCGAATCTATCCATCAAGAATTTGACGAATTGTGGACTTGCTGGCTGCTGGAAGGACCTTAATGCCCGCCCAAGCTCGACTTCGTTTATCATTCCAGACCCGTCCGCGTCAAGTCGCTTGAATGTAACATGCCATTCTGCCAAGTACTGCCATAATGTATAAAACTGGTCGAAGTTGACTCGATCGGGTGTTGCTTTATCAGCAAATGTCGTCAGCAAGTACCAGACTGTGGCAGCTTCATACTGTGTTTGATTGTGGTTGCGTAACAGTTGATGTAATTCGAGAAAGTCAAGCCATCCGTCGCTGTTTGAATCGGCTTGCGTAAAGTAGTTGAGTGCCTGCTGTGCCTCAGGACCAATATTGTTGGCACTTTGGATGTTTAGCTGCACCTGATGTGATTGTGTAGACGGCGCCGGTGACATCATCGCGGTTCCTGGCGGCATTCCCTGGCCATTCTCGTATCCGACACCAGGGTGATTGCCATTCGTTGCATACATTTGCATATGCATCTGCTGTGCAAACTGCTGAGGATGCGCCGGGTACTGGTACGACATTGCTGGTTGATTCTGAGCCATCATGGGTGGTGCCGTTCCCATTCTGTTGTTGTCGCCCCATGGCGACATTGTGCCGTTTACCGGCGCTGACGCTGTTTGTTTATACTCATCTGGTGCGTCATGAAACCCTCGCCTTTGCTCAAGCTGTTGCTCGTGCGACGTCCGAGGTCTCTGAAGCGGTTCATACTGTTGCACTGGCTCAGGGCCATCGTACGCCGTTGGTTGTTGTTGTTGTTGTTGTTGTTGTTGTTGCTGGAGAGATGGTGCCCTCTGTGGTACTGTCGTTATAGCAGGAGCCGCAGTCGCAGATGCACCAAGGGCTGCTGTGCTTTTGCCAAATTCCATAAAAAAGTTTCGTCTTTCGACTGGTCGCAGTCGCAGTGCCTTGAAGGTCCAGACCATGTTGCGACGTCGAGCTGATACAACTGTTGGTGCAACCAGCGTCTCGCCTGGCAGCAGCTCGAAGAAGCCGCGGTCCATCTGTGATGGCCACCTCTAGTCAAAGGGAATAAGAATGAATGAAACAAAAGCAGAAAAAAGATAAGGAAAATAAATGAATAGAGGAGACACTTGCACAAATGGGGGCATGGTAGGTCTGTCCTTCTGTCTGTCTGTCTGTTTGACGAGAGACATAGAGGCAGAGAGAGACAAAGAGAGAGACAGGGGTTATTGATGGTGTAATTGTGTGCACATTGAAGTGAGCGCATTGAAGTGATGAACCAACATTTAAAGACATACAACGCTGTTATTATTTAGACTTTGTTTTCTTAGTGGTGCGCTGTGGCTTGCCAGCAGCGGCATCCAGTTCAGCACGGCGAGTTGCCAATCTCTCGTTTTCGCGAGTCTTGGCGGTCTCGGCCTTGCTAATCTTTTCGTACATTTTACGCTGGCGGTTTGATGCAAATGCCAGCTTGGCCTTCTTCATATTAGCGTTCTCAACCTCAACGTCAGTCTGTGCGCGGGTCTTGGCCTTCTTGGCCTTAATGCTCTCCTGCTGTTGCTCTTGGCTCTTCTTGCGCTTGCCACCCTCGACGTTGGAAGAAGCGCCAGCACGCTCAGCCGCCAGCTCAGCCTGACGACGACGGGCAGAGGACACGGCAGCGGCATCCTCATCCTCATCGCTGTCAATCTCGCTGTCGTCATCGCTGTCACCTTCAATGACTTCCTCCTCGTCGTCATCTTCGTCATTGTCCTCCTCAGCATCCGATTCTTGAGCGGACTTGCGCAATGCCTCTTCAGCGGGGGCCTCCATGGTGCCCTCAAACTGCTCACCGCTCATGGCGCGAGCCTGGGCAGGCACGTAGTCGCCTGGAGCGTACTGCACAAATGGAGACAGATGGGCTGGCAGGCGAGCACCTGGAGCATACGAAGAAGCTGCCAACAGGCGACGAGCATTCAAAGTGTCGTAGACCCATTGTGGCTGAATGAAGACACGGCCCTTGATGTTGGCGACATCATTTGGCACTCTGGGGCGATCGATGATGTAGTGGGTGATACGAGCGTCCATTGGTCCAAATGGGGAGCCGGCAGCAACAGTCTCATCCCAGCCAACACGGCCACCAAGACTGTAGATGACAAAGGACAGAGACTCGCGTGGAACTTCTCTCGACAAGAAGAAAATCTTGCCCTCGAACAGACGGCTGGCAGCTGCCGCACGGTCGTGCTCGCGCTGGATGGCAGCCAGATCAAGGAGCTGCTGGTCTTGGTCATTGGAGTCATAAGATACAAACTCGTCGTCGTTGCCATCGGCATTCTGCTCATCATCGCTATCGGCATCATCATCATCGGCGGCAGCACCAGCACCAGCGGTTGTCGAGGTCTTTGATTTCTGGCCAATCTTCTCAACGATATCGCTGAGCTGTTCCTTGGAGAACTTGGCTCCGGCGGCCGAGTTGGCAGCTCCAGTGCTTGCGGCGGCGGCGGCTGCAGAGGCAGATGAAGAAGCCGAGTCCTGAGATGTAACAAGCAGGGCATCGGCATCGGCACCGTGCGCTTCAAGAGCAGCGTCGATGGTTGGTGGGTAGACCAGACCAGCATCGCTGTAGAGCTTAAAGTTCACAAATCCAACCAGAGTCTGGTAGAACTCGAGGAATGTCAGCATGACACGGAAGTCGACGTCGCTTGGAATGGCCTGTGGGAACTTGTGTGGAACCAGCCAAGTAACCGACTGGCCGTGGATGTCGGCCTGATAGTAGATGCCCTTGATTGAGACAAAAGTCTTGCGCAGAACCCGCTTTTGAACGACATAGTGCTGGAACTCGGCGCTGAGACGAGCGCACGCCTCAACCACTGGCACCTGCAATGGACGAGTCTCAGAGGCAACCGGCATCATGGCAAACAGGAACAGCATGCACAGGGCATCGTCGAGGTCGCGCACAGCATCGATAAAGGTTGGGTACCGCTCCTTCACAATGTGATCGACGCTCAGGTCAGGGCGAGCATTGTCCTTGAGAGAGCTCACTCTGGTCGAATCCCGCTTTGCGCGCGCCTTGCTCAGCTTGCGCAGGAAGATTTTGTTCTCGCGGAACTTCTGCAGAAGTGGCTCGTGTGAGAGGAACCGAATGTCCTTGGCATGGTAGTACGTGCGTGGCGTGCGGTTGCCGCGAGACACCTTCTTGAGAGACTTTGGCTCGCGGGGGTAGATGCCCTTGATGATGCACAACCGCCGGAAATCAGCCAGCGAGATCTGCAGCTTGCGCAGACAGCGGTTGCGAGTGATGTACGTGGTTGCTGCTCCGGACTTTCCCTTTTTCTTTTGGACCATATTGGGCGGCGTTCTTCAGCTGCTGTTTTGTATACGTCGGTTTGTGTGTGTTTTTATGTGTTTTTCTTAATGGAGATGAACCAGATCAGCAGCAGCCAAAACTATGGTCAATTTTTTTTTCGCCATTCAAAATGGAGATGTTGAATAAACTTTTTTGGGGAATAATCGGCCTGTTTTAAACAGAGATACTTGCACAGCAGGACACTAATACATGAATGAGTGCTAGATACTGAAAGATATCCTCCAGTACACTGATCATGGCTCAACAGCAGCATCTAGTACTCACATATATATACATCCAGCACTCTTTGTTCGTCATTTGCCATCTGCTATTTGCCATTTGCCATCTGCTATTTGTGGCGTGATATCACTGCTGATATGCTCCATCAACACACTTGTTTGTTCATCTCAACGATTGTTCACAAGTGATGGCTATGCTCGAGGAAAAAGACTCAACTATAGCCACTTTCACCGACATTCACCCTGCATTAGACCATGTTCGACCGCATTCGATTGCATTCAAACACATGATCAGCGGCATCGAATCTGACAACGGACGCTCTAGCATTTCTCGCCAAAAAGTCCGAAAGCGACCGGCTTCAAGTTCCGTTTGTGCAAATCTTCAACCACCCAAACTTTTTCACATATACACCAGCAAAGATGCTCGCAGCAGCCTCGTTCAAGCGCTTCTCCTCATCCCGCGTTGTCCAGCGCGCCGCGTCGACCCTGGTGCTCGTTGAGCACAAAGATGGCGCTATTGCAGCCTCCACTCTGAACGCTTTGGCCGCTGCGTCCAAAATCGGCGGTCCCGTTTCTGCTCTCGTTGCTGGTGGCGCTGATGCCTCCACCGACTCTGTGTCATCTCAGGTGAGCAAGCTGCCTGGCGTGAGCAAGGTGCTGGTGGCCAAGAACGATGCCCTTGCCCACGGCGTTGCCGAGTCCACTGCCACTCTCCTTGCCCGTGTTGCCAAGGCCGAGCAAGGCTTGTCGCATGTCGTTGCCCCACACACTGCGTTCGGTAAGAATGTGCTTCCACGCGCTGCGGCCCTTCTCGACGTTGCCCCAGTTTCGGATGTAACGGAGATTGTGTCCGAGGACACCTTTGTTCGCCCAATCTACGCCGGCAATGCCGTTGCTACCGTGCAGTCGGCCGATGCCCTGAAGCTTCTCACTGTTCGTACCACTGCTTTCCAGCCAACATCTGGTGCTGGTGAGGCTGCCATTGACTCCGCCCCAGCTGCGACTACCGACGGACTGTCCACTCCAACTCAGTGGATCAAGGAGGAAATCAGCAAGAGCGACCGTCCAGAGCTCGCAAGTGCCAAGCGTGTCGTCAGCGGTGGCCGCGCTGTGAAGAGTGCTGAGGGCTTTAATCTGATTTACGAGCTCGCAGATAAGATGGGTGCCGCAGCTGGTGCTAGCCGCGCTGCAGTTGATGCTGGATACTGTGACAACACTCTCCAGGTTGGCCAGACTGGCAAGATTGTGGCTCCAGAGCTCTACATTGCCATCGGTATCTCGGGTGCTATCCAGCACGTTGCCGGCATGAAGGACAGCAAGGTTATTGTTGCCATCAACAAGGACGCTGAGGCTCCAATTTTCCAGATTGCCGATTATGGTCTGGTTGGCGATCTGTTTAAGATTGTTCCTGAGCTCACCGAGAAGATTTCCAAATAAAGAGGTTTAACTAAGAGTTTGAACTTTGCTTACTTTTTTTATTTACTTAGGCCATAGTTGAATGGCTTTGAGCGTTTACTATTATTAAAAAGATCGGATTCCATAAGAACGACAGCCGAGTGGAGCCATGTTGCTCGAACCGCTACAACTTCAGATAGCCTGAACAGGATAAGCATATATGAGCGAGGAAGGGTTGGCATTGGAGCAAATGGCTCAAGCGGTGCCAGCCAATAGCTTTTACCGGCAGATTCAGCTCTCGGCTCCTCTGACGCATCATTTGACAGGATCTTGCTATACTGCTCATCAGCATACTGCTCAAACATCTTGGAGAGTGACTCAGCAGGAGCTTCATGCGCTGTGGTATTGGTGCTGGTTCTGGTGCTGGTGTTAGTGCTGAAGAGAGTGTTGCTGGATGTGGCAACGTTATGAATCAAACCACGCAGGATTTGAATGATTTCCTTACGAGTTGGATCGCGGGTTGGATTTGCAGCAATTAATGGGAACACGCGATCAACCAGTAAGTCTGGGTTTAAATCAGCTTGAATCATCAGCTCAGCTACGGATTCCGGCAATGATGAGAGCGAGACTCGTTCACGGAGCTTGGTACGTAGCACAGAGAGATACACTTCATTATGGGAAGGCAATCCGGTAGAAGCAGTGAACTGTCCGTTTTGATGATCAGTTGGACTATTATCAGGACTATTATCAGGACTATTACCAGAATTATTATTATCAGAGCTAAAATCCAACCCATACACCATTTTCATAGTAACCAGCAATAATGCAGCACAGTGAGCCTCAGGAGATAGATTCCATCTCCGAGTGTATCGAGTAAGTCCAATTGAAGGGTTAAATTCAGTGATTGATGCAAGTCTCATTGCAGGAATATACACAGTCGGTGGGAGTCCAGAGTCAGCAATCAATCTAACCAATATTGGGGGTAAGTTCGCAGTAGGCATAATAATCTTACGATCAATATATTTAAAGTTATTAACCAAAGAGCAAACAATTGAATTAAGCTCATCAGCCGTTGGAACCACAATTTTCTCAATCAAGCTTACACCAAGACCATGACCAAGACGTCTAACTAAGCGAGATGGAACAAATGTAGTTGGCTGTAGGTAGGAGATGCGGCCATCCAGTGCTGCGCATCTTAAATCCTCAATAAAAACAGGAACTCTCAATATCCACAATCCAATATATAATATAGCCAATGTAGTTGGCATTCCAAGCAATCTAACTTTATAGCTTTGTAGTTTAATTGACTCTCTTTTAATACGAGGTGTTTGCTGCGTTGTTGCTGCTGCTGCTCCTGTTGATGCTCTTGATGCCTGTTGATTATCAGTTTCTTCACCAGCATCTGTAGTTTGTCCTTCATTATTATCAGAACCATTATCAGACTCATTATCAGAGTTAGAATCTGTATTGCTATCATTACTATCACCATCGTCGTCGTCATCTGAGAGCTCCTCTAATCCAATGCTAGCTAGTTTCCCACTCTTGTTTCTATCTCTCATATGAACTTTATTACTACTTATATTAAATTCAGGCTCACTTTCACTAAAACTGCTCTGATCATATTCATCGCCACTTGTATTGGACAAATCGTTATCATTTTCATTTTCTGGAGGCTCACCTGGTAGATCCAATGTCATAACAAACGCAACCCATAGCTCTCTACATACGTCACCAAGCTCAGGCGCAACTCCATGTTTTGTAACCAATTCACTAATTTGTCTCTGCAATATATACTGCATAGTCTTTACATGCCTAAAAATGGTTTGATCCTTTGTTAATTGACTCTTACGGTGTCGTCTGCTGCCACTACGTTCTCTTCTGTATTGTCTTAATCGAGATCCTTTACTGCTCTGGCTGCGCTGTCTTTTTGCATCATAAGTGCCTCCTCCAAACTCCAATTCTTCTCTAACTCCACCCTGTTGTTTATGACACAGCACACATACTAAATACCCTTCTCGTGTGCGACGAAATCTCTTTGAAGGACAATACGCACATTGTCGCTTGCTCATCTTTATCCCAGTGCAAAGCGCTGTTTACCAATCTCTCGGTCTGTTTCTCGGTCTCTTTCTCGCTCACGTTCTCGATCTGCTTTCTGCTTTCTGTTTTCTGTCTTCTGATTCTTTGCGCTACTTTTTTATTCTTTTTGTTGTTGGTGTTGTCTTTTCGAGCTTGAGCTTAACCAAATCGGTGTCAAGGACAGCATCCTATGCAACAGCGACCTCAACTGCCCGGGCAGCAGCTGCAGCAACAGCAGCAGCAACAGCAGATGACTGGAGTGGTGCGACCACAAGGGATGACTCCCGTTCCACGTCCACCGCTTGGCAGACCTCAGATGATGGCCACTGGTCGGCCAGCTGCAGGGTTTCCGAGACCCCCGCTTCCGCATCTTGCGCCGGGAGCGCGTCCACCGCATCCACCACACCAACAGCAACATCCTCGACCGCCACAGCCTCGAATGTTTAGACCACGGCCACCGCAGGTTCCATCATTTGTGATGCCGTCGTCGAGCATTAGACCGTCACCTTCACCAGCAGTGCTGCAGGCACGTCAGGCCGCCATGGCTGCTGCTGCTGCGTCAGCAAGAGCGTCATTGGCTAGTAAGGCACCGAGTGTTAACCGAGGTTCATTAGCTGGTAATAGTGTGCCGAGTGTGAAGCCAAGCAAAGTGATCCAATTAAGGGCAGGAATTAACAGCATTGGGAATGGATATGGATTGCACCACGTGATGAAGTTTAAGGACAACAAAGGAGATTTGACTCAGTTTGAGCAGCCTACTAGATTGGCTAGACGCAGTAGATATTACAAGCGAGGAACCCAATCTGGTGAAGCTATTGACGCTATAAAGCAAGCTAAATTGGATAACATCAACAATAGTAATAACGACGATGATGATATGGATGAAAATGACGATGAGGAAGGTAAGGCTGATGGCAAGAATAATGAGGAGAATAAAGAGAGAGTGATTGGAGGAGCGATTCAGTCATTGGCAGATAAGAGTAAAATTGCACCTGGAGTAAATCGAGAACGCAAAAAAGTAACAGCAGCGCCAAAGACTAAGCAAGTGTTCTATGCATCAGAGGAAGCACGCAGACTGGCAGAGGAAGAGAGATATCCATGGCTAATTGAGGATTATAGAGGCAAGGAATGCTATGAGGGAACATTGGCCGGAGGGCAAACTGACCACCACATGATATTCATTAACATTGGAGACCACATGAAGGTTATCCCAGTTGACAAATGGTTTAAGTTTGCCTCAAAGCCTCTTCAAGATAGAGTAATGTCATTGGAGCAGGCTGAGCAGACTATGATTGATGTGCAGAAGAATGAATTGCATCGCTGGAATATCATTAAGGAACGTACCAGAAAATTAAATGAAGAAAACAATGGCGGCGATGCAGATGGCAGTGAAAAGAAGAGTAAACGAAAAGTGAAAGAATCCACATCCTCTGAAAGCAAGCGTTCCAAGCGTGTGAAGAATGAGGATGATGATGAAAACAGAGGAGCAGATAGTGATGCAGATGAGTTAGATTACGATGAAAATTTCCAAGATGATGAGGAAGGAGAAGGCTATGATGGAGATGTAGCTCTGGATCAGTACTCTGGCCAGAAAATTAGAAAAACATATGGAAGCCTATTTGCTGATTTGGAACATGATACTGTTGGCGGGGATTTATCTGATATTGATAATGATGAGTTTTCTATTCCTGACTTTGGTGATGGTATTTTAGAAGATGACAACTTTAATAGTGTTGTCTCTAAAAAGCCTAAATTGAATGATACTGGGCGTAGCTTGAAGGGTTTCCTACGTGAAACTGATGGCAATCTTTACGGCACTGGTGATTCTGATGATGAGCGCGTCCATAATCCTTATCTGTCGTCTGATGAGGAGGAAGAAGAGGAGGAGAATGGCGAGGCTAACGAGAATGAAGAAGGCAAACCATCTCAAAATGACAACAATCGCTCGCCTCAGCCTGACACGTCTTCCACAAGCAAGGCTGCCAGTCGTAAAATTGCACCTGCGGTTAGCACATCCAAAGCTGCATCCTCTCAGCCTACGGCTAGTAGCGCAGTATCTTCCCGCCAGGCAAGTCCAGCTCCTCCTGGCCGCACTTCTCAGCGCTCCACTGGCGGCATGTCTCCGCCAGCGTCATCTCGCGAGGCATCTCCGGGCACGCCAACTGGGCCATCGGCCACTCTCAAGCGACGACTCGATACCACATCGACATCCCCACAGCCAGGTCCAGACTCGGCCAAGCGCACCAAGCCCAATGAAGGCGGTGGTGCGCTGCCGGCTCGGACATATAGAGCGCCGACTGCCGAAGACATTGCTGCACTTGCCAAGAATGGGCAGTTTACAATCACGGATGTTGTCAAGGCATTCGGTGGATTTATTAAATCGAGCCCGGAAAATAAGAACTTTACTCTCAAGCTTATTGGAAGTATTGCCACTAAGGAAGGAAATACATTTAAGCTTAAATGAACCACTTTTAATTAATTAGTTAATTATGAATTAATTATTTATTTATTTACTAATTTAAGCTGAAAAAGAAGCTATAGCCTGTTTGCCCGACTGTCTAATTGCTGCAACGACGCTTGGGTACGATTTCTTGATTTCAGCTGATGATTCTTGACGTGATTCTGCTGTCGACTGCGGCTGTCGTTGTTCCAGCATGAAGGAAGTGTTTTCCAGCACTTGCTCAGCGCGCTGTCTCGTCTGAGAGATACTTTGCACAGCTGTGGTTAATGCATTCTTAGCGGCAACTTCAGCCTTCTCCACGTCGCTGATGGACTCCTTAACATGTATCTGTTGATTGCTCAATAATAAGTCGAGAGTTTCCAGTGCCTGCTGGCGTCTGCTTTCATTGATCAAATGATGCATATTAATGAGTATTATTCTAATTCTTTCAATTCCATTTTGAAAGCTAGCTGAATTGGTTGACATATCCTCAAGCAGCTCCAAGAATAAGAACACAAGCGATCGATTGAGTTTTCTCAGCTCTGATTGTCTGTCTATATTCTCTCCACTTGGACTAAACAGCTGTTTTATTCCCATACTCTCCAATGTAGGCAGTTCACTGCTCAGGCTCCATCCTTGTCCAAACATGCTGTATTGCTCGCCACTTGGCAATTTGGGTGGTTGTAAAAACCTCAGGCTGGCTGATGCATTGTCGCTTTGTTCGCTGTTGTCACCATCTTCGTCGTGTTTGCGAATAACCTCGAGTAGCTGCGCTATCTGCTCAGGCGTGAGCTCGTCACTTTGCGTTGTTGCTGTCGTAGTTGTTATTGCTGTTGTTGTTGCTGCTGAAATTGGTGTGAGTATCTTCTTGGCTGCAGCTGGATTCCGCTGTAAGGCAGCCTTGCGGATGTTAGATGAAGTGAACTCGCGTGCATATGCCGGTGGATCTGGGAAGGCTGCGCCTAGATGGGCAGCAGCGGCAGTCGAGTTCATGTTGGTGTTGTAGTTGTAGTTGTAGTTGTAGTTGTTGTTGGCGATTCAAGAATAAACAGACAGAAAACACTCAATCGCACACACTCACACCTTCATACACACTCGACAGACGAAAGAAATTAACAAACGACGTGGCTCGAAAGCTGTAAAGTACCAAGATGTTTCCGTACACTCTGATACTTGTTGCACAGCTGCTTCTGAACGCGATAGCGATCTTGAACGAAGAGCGGTTTCTTACGCGGATAGGGCTGTCCAGCTCAGCTGTCGCACTGTCGGCTCAGCAACAGCAGCACTCCAACTACTATGATACTGGGGCAGTTGCACAGGGTCCCTCAATTAGGGCACGTATAGTGGATCTCATTTCAGCGGTAAGAATGCTATTGAGGCTACCTCTGATTGGTCTTAATCTAATTGTCATCTTTTACTATCTACTATTAGGCTAAATGATATAAGCTATTAATTATTACCATTAAAAACAAACAAAGCTCAAGCCATTGCTCACTCAATCATTATTAAAGTAGCTGGTGTATTTTAATGACGGGTGATTTGTTGCATTTGGAATGCGAGTTCATTTGAATCAGCCTGAAGTACATTCTTCAAATGAATAATACCGGTTTGTTGATCCTGAAGCAGTTTGGCCAGTTGCTCAGCTGCGGCAGGATTTGTTGCATTCAGATCTACATTGGCACCGCTAGCCATGTTGGCCGAAGAGGGCATAGCGCGATGGAGAGCCTGCAGATTTTGCAAATGGGACCATAGCGAGTTGACGCGGTGAGAGAGTGGAGCTGCATTCGCCATCATTTGCTGGTTGCTAATGTTGGTATTACCCAAGCGAGACGAGAGCTGCTCGATTCTAGCAGTCAGTGCAATTTCCGAAGGGTCCAATGGAGCACCGGCAGTTCGAAGCGATTGCAAGCGATGCATCAAAATCATAACACGGAAAGCCAAATCAGATTGACGACGACGCTGCTCAGCAATGCGAGCTGCAGTTTGAGTTGAGTTTTTCAGGGCCACTTTGTCGATACGATCCTGCAAGTCAATCACAATAGCTGAGTGGTCTTTGATTAGTTTGTCCTGCTGTGCTGCACGCTTACGCAAATCACCATAGCCAGACGCCAAGGCAGGAACTAGTCTCTGAGGATCTGGATTGTCTTGAGTAGCTTGGTAGTAAAGACGAGGATCCTCGCCTGGTGCACATGTATACTGCGATACTGTTGATGGCTCCACCGTGTTGTACATGTAATGCTTAAACAAACACATTTTGCTGCTTGGGTCATAGGCTTCCTTCAGTAGCATTATTTTATCCCAAATATGCTCTCCTGGCTGCAATACAATCTCATTCAATGCTGCTGATCCAGTGTTAGACGCTGCTGCTGTAGCACCAGCATTAGCATTAGCATTGATGCTAGTATTGGTAGTAGCCAATCCGAGACCAGATGAAGGTGCTGTAGCTGACGTTGCCACATTCAATGCACTTTGAGCTAGATTTGATGACTGCGATGTGGCTCCTCCAAAAATGTTTGCAAGTGGCTGCGACATTGTATTAGTAGCACCTGGCTGCTGCTGTTGTTGCTGCTGTTGCTGTTGCTGTTGGTTTTGCTGGGTGTTTGGCGCTCCTCCTCCCCTTCCTCCTCGGCTTGCACCTAGACCTGTACCTAAACCTGTACCTAAACCTGTACCTGTACCTGTTGCTGTCGATGCGGACTGGTTGCCAAACATGCTGGATGTCCCAGAACCCAATGGATTGCTTGCACCAAAGCCGATCGTCAACCCACTTCCAGCACTTCCTCCTCCCACTCCTCCTGTTCCTCCTCCTCCAAAGGCAGACGATGTGCTGGCTGCACCACCTTGAGGCTGTCCAAATAGCGAGGATCCACCACCACTGCCTCCTCCAAGTGCTCCTCCGAGGCCACCGGAACCTGCTGCAGCCGTGTTTCTGCCTGCACCGGCTCCAAATAAGCCCGATCCTCCCGTTGGCGCGACTGGAAAGAAGCTGCTCATGTATTTATTATCGCGGTTATTTTTTGAGTACGCAAAAAAAGAAACAACAACAAACGGGGAAAAGAAGAAGAAGCTCGACTCAACAACTCGCCCTGACAACCACCACTATTATTACTATCTTTATTACTAAAGCCACTTGTACACGCACTATGCCAGAGATTGACTGCTCAGCTCTTCGCTCCACGTTTGGCGACCGTGAGCTGCCTCCTCCGTTTGCGGACGCCTCAACTGTTCTGGCAGCCGTATCTGGCACTCTGGCCGCGTCTGGCTCGCTCTTCGCCAAGCTGACAGTCGAGTCAAAGACGCTGTATCTCTCCAGCTATCTCATGGAGCAGCTGGCGGCTGCTGTGCCAACTCTGCCAAGAGCCATCGATGTCGCCAGCCAAGCAACGGTCGCCCATGTTCGCTCATTGGCCAGCTCAACCCTCCCATCGCATTATTCGAGCGTGATTATCCGCAGCATCGGCGACGCAAGCTCTGCACCCGCTGCCGCAGACTTGATGCACTACGCGCTACGAGCCGTGTTTGCAACTCTTATCTTTGTCAGCAACGCGGGAATGTGGGCAACGTTCACAAAGGCATTGAACAAGTCGAGCGACTCGGTCTCGGTCTCGGTGGTCAGCTCTGCCACAAACCTCATTGTAACAGCGATTCTCGGCTTCTTGGTGTTCGGCGAGCCGCTGTCTCTTCTGTGGGCATTTGGCGCCAGCTTAATCTTCTTGGGTACGATTCTGATGGGTTCGAACTCATCCGATGCCAAGATTCATGCAGAATAAACTTTCTTTCTTTGGCTTGTTAATTATAGACTTTACACTTCTCTCAGTCACTAGGCATCGAAAGTCTTGACCGGCGTCTTGGCTGACTCTTGGCATGGCTCTCACAGCGCGAGTGTCAACGTGGTATTTGATTTGAAATACACTGTTGATTCGTACAAAAGGATCGGGGAATGGGAGGATGTTTGGTTGTCGCGGTCTCTGGTCTCCGGTCTCCGTGGATTCATCTTCAGACAAAGTACACAAACGAACACATTACCACAAATGATCAAAGTGAAGTCCTTCTTCTCCGGCAAGTCTCCCAGCAGCACGGTCGACGCTGCTGTCGGCGACCTGAACAAGCTCGACGCGCTGGTTAGTCTCGTAACCTCATCCCCAGTTGCCGCTCAGGATGTTGCCAAACAGATTCGCAAACGCCTCAAGGGCTCCGATGTTGTCGAGCTGCTCTCAACCCTTGCAGTGTTACAGGCACTGATGGAAAGAGGCGGCAGTGCATTCCACCTCCAGCTTGTCGATAAGAGATTCCTCCATGAACTCGAGCTGTTTGTAGCAATCTCTCAGAAAACGGCACCAATGGTGGTGCGCGACACATTCTTGGACATGTTGGGCATGTGGAGCATCGCGTTTTCTGATTTCCCAGCACTGTGCGACATTAGTGGCATCTTGAAGCATCTTGCAGAGGTGTACCATTTACGGCCCAAGTCCAAGATTCTGCCAGGTCCCGTCTCGATGGAGGCCGGCGATATTTCTGTCAAGGACTGTCGCGTTGTGTCGGGCTATTCGTATCGTACTCCCGTAGAGATTGCAGTTCAGTCTCCCCATCGCCACGGCATCGGCCGTCCGAGCATTCACCGCGGCCTCGGTACACCTGGAGATGCCAATCCAACCAACGACGTTGTGTTTGAATTGGCAGCTCGAGGTAAGAATATTGGCCAGCTGCTGATTGACACAGTTGCCGGCGCAGACGCCACAGAAGATATTCGCACCAACCCACTCATTGCTGAGTTCCGCTCATCTACCGCGGAGACACTCACCGAGGTGCGCAGAATGATGAGAGCTGTTGTCATGACCCGCGCTGATTGCATCGACGCGCTGCTGGCTGCAAACGACAAGCTGAATGAGGCAATTGCCGTCTATGACAGCACAATCGAGTCATTCCTCGTTATCTCTGCATCACGCGAGTCTGAAGTGCAAGCGCGAATTGATGACTTTGTGTCCAACGGCGGCGGTGCTGACGAAGGCGCTCGTGTGGGCGAGGCGAAGCTTCTCACAGCCACTGCCGCTGCAGCTCTCGAGCAGGATGATGCAGTTCGTGCGCAGCAACAGCAACTCCTCGAGCAGATTGGACAGCCATACACCGGCGACCTTGGTCTTGAGCTCAGCCAGAATGCGCCGACTGCCAACCAAAACCTGAGCAAAGGAGACTTTATTGGGGAGCACGAGGAGCTGCCATCGGCAAGACGACTTGGCAAACTGCCTGCTGCACCTCATGAGCACAGTGCCAATTACTCTAGCATTTCGGCGGCAGTGGCAAACCGCCAGCAAGGCTATGCACCCGGTACATACTCGGATCCATTTGCTGATGAATTTGAGGAGGACGAGTTTGACAGATTCCCTCCCACTACAGCAGCAACCACTACCACTACAACCACGACGACCGCAGCACCAGCAACAGCCACAACCACTGCCGGCGTACCACTACCCCATGGATATTCTCAACCTACTGGTGAAAAGAAGCTTGTTGTGGTCTAATCTTTTGTTAATATTATTAAGTGTCTTTTTCTTTTACAACAATCAGTATCAGTAATCTACCATCACTTTCACATCACACGCATCCGACTCAGCCTCCTGTGAACCCCGTGAACCCCTTTAGCGCAACCTCCCTTTTTGTTTTGGAGCGATGTGCTGTGCTGTGTTGTGCTGTGTAGTTCTGTACTGTCCTTGGTCTCTTGTTTACACAACTCCAACTTTCTAATAGTCGATATGCGCGGATTCTTACTGTTTACGCAACTTGTTACGGTTCTCGCCACGAGCGCGTTAGCTCTCCCTACTAATCTAATCGATTCTCTAATGCCACTACGCGCCAACAGCGTTGATACCTCAAAGATCCGCGGTGTCAATATTGGCGGCTGGCTTGTTCTCGAACCATGGATCCGCCCCAGCTTGTTCAAGCAGTTCGAGGGGCTGCCGGCGGCCGAGCAGGCCGTTGATGAGTGGGAGCTGTGCGCCAAATTGGGCCGCGCGGAAGCCAAGAAACTTTTGATCAAGCACTACGATGAGTGGGTGACCGAGGCCGATTTCAAAGAACTTGCATCGTATGGCATCAACCTCGTTCGAATCCCAATTGGCTATTGGGGCGTGATCTCACTTCTTGATGACGAGCCGTACGCTGGAAATGGCATTCAGCTAAGCTATCTTCACAAGGCTGTGCAGTGGGCAAAGAAGCACAAGATGCGCGTCATTGTCGACTTGCACGGTGCGCCAGGCTCGCAGAATGGATTCGACAACAGTGGACGTCGCGGCAACATTGCCTGGCACTTGAAAACGAACAATGTTGACCGTACGCTCGTAGCAGTCAAACAGCTGGCACGGGAATTCCAACACGATACAGACACTGTGGTCATGATTCAGCCGTTGAACGAGCCGGCTGGCTGGGCGATTGGCCAGAAGTTCATCACCAGTTTCTACGATGATGCTTACAATGTTATAAAAACTGAACATCAGGATTACACGGTGGATCTGCACACTGGATTCTTTGAGCTCAGCGAGTGGGAACAATTGAAGAACCAACACTGGAATGGCGCGGTACTGGACACTCACATTTACCACTGCTTCACACCAGATGTGCTCAAGCTGTCGGAAGACGAGCACTTGAAGCATGCTGCCGAAGACGGAGAGAAGATTGCACGCTCCAACGGAGCCACAATGCCGACCATGGTGGGTGAATGGTCGTTGGCGATAACTGACTGTACAAAGTGGCTGAATGGATTTGGCCGCCTTGCTCGCTACAATGGCTCGTATGCCGATCCAGACGCCAAGCCGGTTGTCTACGGCTCCTGCAAAGGCAAGTCTGGCCAAGCCGCTGATTTCACGCCGGAATACAAGGCTTTCCTCGCCAAGTTCTTTGCAGCACAGCGCGATGCTTATGAGAACAACGGACTTGGATGGATTTTCTGGAACTTCAAGGCAGAGCAGGCAGGCGAGTGGGATTATATTGCTGGTGTTCGCAATGGCTGGATTCCGTCCAAGTTTGATTAAATCTCAACTTGCAGAATTCCTGCATTACATTGCTCAAGCTCTATCGGAAATGGCGGCGTGCTCCTCTCCTCTCCTTCCCGTTTGTTTTGCTTTGACTTCTTTCATTTTATTTTCATTTTCTTTTCATTTCTGTTTTTTTTCTTCCAATTGTTGTTTTTTTTGGTCACATCGCACACAAAGAGGAGTCGATTTCTGCCTCTCTCTCTTTCAGCCGACAAAAACGCACTTTGTAAGGCATTTCCAGTTGGTGTGTGTGTTTTTGTGTGCGTGCGTGCAAAATGCTCACCAATGCAGCAACAGCGGTCCCAGTGGTTGCGGTGCATACGCCAGCGCCGGTACCAGCAACGAGCAGCGGAGGTGCAGCAGGTGCAACAGGTGCAGCGGCGGCAGGTTCTGGCGTAGTTGTTTACTCCAGTCATGTCCAGCCATCTTCCGGCCTGGCAACCTCTTCTGCCTCGACCTCCGCCACTTCACACCCTGCCAACAGCACAAAGTCGCGCAGCATTTCTGTACAACAGCAACAGCATCAACAACAACAGCAGCAGCAGCAGCAGCAGCAAGCAGTCGGTATTGAGGGTAGCAATACGGCTATTGTAATGCTGACTCAGAGCCGTCAAGCGTGGACGCACAATGTGTTTCCACCAGCGGATGTCGACGACAGCTCCAGCACAAGCACCCGCACAGCCACAGTTGCTCCAGCCAGTCCACTGCCGTTTGCTGCAGTGGCAGATCCACCCAAGTCGTCATCGACATTTCTTGGTACTTGTGACATGATGGTTGGATCGCAATCGTTTCCTGGTACCAGCTTCTTCCTGTGCCGTCCATCCACTTCATCGACACCGCCACACAGTGCTGACACGCATAACAAGCCAAGTGGCACAGCGTCCGCAATGAATGGAACGCCGCCGCTTTCCGCTGGACTCGGCTCTCCTGGAAAACGTGGTGGTGTTGGTAACATTGGACGTGATGCCAGCCAGCGCTACATTGCATTTGCATTCAAGGACACTCCTAATCGCATGCTACGCTTCCCGCGCGAGTGTCTTGTAGAGCCAACCAATGTAAACGCGCCGTTTCGTCTTTCGGCAGTGTTCAACCTCAGCGGACTCACGGGTCTTGCCACTCCACAGTACACTCCCATCTTCCTCCACAATGTTTCTCAGGTGCTATGTGACGCTCTTCTGACGAACACATATGATCCAAGCATGGCTCTGATCACTGCAACCCCTCCAGTCGCAGCCGCAGTCACAGCAGTCAAAGCAGCCGCAGCCGCAGCCGCTGTAGTGGCAGTTGCCAGCGCAGTCTCATCTGCATCTGCAGCTGGAATGGCGTCCGCCTCTGCGGCTGCGCCGGCTTCTGGTGTTTCTGTTTCGAAGCCAAGCCGCTCGCATCATGACTTGTGGTTGGCTAGCGAGATGCCCCAGTCTCTGATTAACGATATCAACATGCATCGTCAATTAGCGCTGACACCGGCATCGTCAGCCGTCCATTCGTCGGTTCCCGTGCCATTGACCAGTGTCTATGCAACTACATTCAAGACTGCTGCCATGGCCGATGAGCAGATTTCACCAGCTGGATCACCAACCCGTCCAGGCATGCCAAAAGCCTCCGGAGAGGCGCCTGATGATGCATCGACCGCTGTAGTTGCAAAGAAAAGCCGCCGTCATTATTCCGATGCTGCCATCTTACGTCGTCGTGAAGCTCCACATTCAAGATATACTCAGCCGCAACAGTACCACCAACGTGACGATGCGGGCGGGGATCATGACGGGTATAAACACTCTGCCGAGCCTGCAACAACCAATTCGGTGCGCCGAACTGCAACCACAAGTAGCACCAGTTCGTCAAACTCCAAGCAAATTGTGGCTGGAGCAGTTGCTGGAGGCAATGTTCCAAACTCGGTTGCCGCAAGCACGAGTCTGACTTCGCCAAGCGCTTCTTCGGCTGGACTCTCTGCGCAAGCCATCGCAAATAGCAACAAGCGCTGCGAGTACTGTGGATCGCGCTCAACTCCAATGTGGCGCCGAGGTCCAGCTGGTGCAGGCACACTCTGCAACGCATGCGGTGTCAAGTGGAAGAACGGCAAGATTCTTCATGGCGTCACAACCACTGCCGCTGGATCGACTGGCTATCCTGGACTGGGAAGCAGCTCAGACTTGTCACCAACATCTCCATCTGGACCTCGCTCAATGGTATCGCCCAAGATGAAGGGTGGAGGTTCTGCAAACAGTATTAACAGCGTCATCAACAACAATATCAAACCTCAACAGCAACAGCAACAGCAACAACAACAGCAAACAAAGCCAACAAAGGAGGATGGAGCTGAAACAGACAATGCAGTAACATCGCCGTTAAAAAGACGTCGCGTCGGTACCAAAACTGACAGCGAAATGTAAAGAACAAAGCATCAGTGTCATTTTAATTATAAAACTTTATCTTTATTACTATGTTCAAAACTACTAAATAAATATTTGTATCAGGCTGGATGTATATCCTGGGGGAAGGAAACAGGTATGGATTGTTGTCATTGTTTTGGTCTTCATCTTACTCATTCTCAGGGGGGAATTACTAGGGGGTTGCATTTCAAATTCATTTTTCATCTCCAGCGACTCACACTGGAGATGGAATCGAAGAAAAGCTGAGAAGCTGCCTTCGGCCAATCAGCTCATCGTTGTTGATCGGGCTGTAAAATGCGACGCCTACGTATCAGAGGTGACTATGCCGTAGAACCGGATCGACCGCAACAGCCGACTCGTTGGTTGCGGTGTCGCTGAAGCAGAAGAAAATTGTACCTTTGTGCTGCAATCGGTACTCGTCTGCACTCTGTCGCTTTCCATCATCCTGCATACTTTCCACAACAAAAAACATATCTTCCCCACCCGCCACAGCCATGTCGCTTCTCCCAGCTTCTGATTCTAGCCCGCCATTGCAGGACCTCGACGTGCGCACCACCATTTATATCGGTACTCCAGACACCATTAAGCCGGTTTGCTATCGTGCTCTTGTCAGTGTGAACAGCTCCATGTCGTACAACGACTTGTACGAGTTGCGCGTGGTCCCCAGTCCAATTGCTCCAAGGCTGGAGGATCTGGAACCGTGCTGCTGGGTGAGCTGCCCGGAAGGCAAACAATTCAGGACTCCTCGCACGGAACGCATCTTCGGTTTCATCCGGACACGCGATCCTGGCGAGTTCAATGGTGGCTTGACATTTTGGTTCCAGCCTACTTCTGATCCTGATTTGGAGTATGCAGGCTATGGGATTCAGCAGCAGCAGGCCATGACACCGACCAAACGTACCAAACAGCATCGTCCTGTGGCAAACCACTTGGAATGCCAGCAAAGCAATGTCCAGAAAAAGGTGCGGTTGTCTTCACCAGCCGCTGCCACCAGCAGTAGCCGTTCTTCTGGCATGCTCTTCTCATCGCCCTTTTTTCTCTCAGAATCGAGTGTGTCGACCCAGTCGACGCAACTCGTGGCCTCGCCTGATCCCGACATTGTGCAGCCGCTCTCGCCCCCGTCTGCTTCATGGTCACCCGACATCCAGTTTTGGCTAGGAGGATCAAAAGAGTTCAACAACAAGAAGATGCCCGGCATGAGTGATCTTGGCGAAGATATGTTGCAGGTCTTCCGCGAGTATGAGCTAACTCTTGCTGTCAATGACACCAACAAGAACTTGTGCCAAGGCGTCTTTGACTGTCTGGCATGGACGGTGTGGTGCTTGGACGCTGACAGGCGGCTGGGGACTGGATCGATACCGCCAATGTTTCAGAGACTGGTGGAAATTGCCAAGGCTCGCCAAAGTTGTGGCAGCTCACTCTCCTCGCCAATGGCAGCTGGCTCTTTGTCGGCAGCTGGCAGTGGACACGACACCAAAGCACTGCAGAATTTGGTCGGTCGCTCTGCTAGTTTTGACGGCATCATCACGCCGCTGCCCAAGAACACTCCCTCAGCTACTCGCCGGCCAAGACTCTATACTGGTGCATGCAGGGCACAGTCACATATCAATAAAGCTCCGTTTGTCAATTATCTTTTGGAGCGTCTTCAGATCACAGCGAGCTTGTTTCACCCCTGCTCATGGAACAACATCCTTGGTGGTGATCCATCCTCCTCGGCATCAAAGAAACACACGTTGTACTCCACTGCTGTTGCTGCGATATCGCTGGTGGAGCGTATACAGTCAAGCCACACCGTTGATGCCGCTCGATCTCGTGCCGGCACTTCTCCTTCGTGTATTAAACAATGGTGGATCCAACACCCATATCAGGTTGGTCGGTCTGGTGTCCTCGCTGGCGATGCTGAAAACAACGCAGCTTGCCATCAAGAAAATGGCAGTAGCAGCGGCAACAGCATCAGTAACACCAGTGGCATCAGTAACAACAAAAACAACAACAACAACAACAACAACAACAACAACAACAACAACAACAACAACAGCAGCAGCAGCAGCAACAACGGCTTGAATTCTGTGCTGAATTCGATTAATGTTGATCAATTCCTCAAGGTATATGATCGCCATCTGATCGCAGTACCAATCGACAAGATTCTGCCGCCACGCACGTCCAATATGCGTGACTACCATCACGCTGTTCAACACCGCCTGACAGCCAGTCGTAAGTTCGTTGTTTTTGTTGCACATCGAAATCGCTATCACATGCGGGTATTTGTCGCACCAGTGGATTCTGAGGACGAACAGAGTACAATTGAAATGCTGAGCCGGCGAGTGGAACTTGCCTATGAGGCTCTCCGCGGTGTGGAGGTTTGCAGTCAGCGAGAGAATGTTGTCGCTCGATCCATATTCGCTCAGCGTCAATCTCAGGGGTCTCTTGGAGTGTCAGCGCGTGCGATAGTAAAGGCAGCTGGCTTTTCCCCACCTGCAGATGATGCGTGTTTTACTGCGACTGTTGATGATATCGATTTGAATGGGAGCATGTACGATGATGCCACTCTGCTCCGAATGCTTGTTGAATCTCTTGAGCTTGCGGCTGACTATGCTCTTGCAAATGGCGATTTGGTCGACGCTGATTGATTGAGGGCAGCCTCTCAATGTTATTCGATTCCCTTCTCCAGACTACAGGTTGGAGATGAAAAAGTGAATTTGAGCAAATCCGCCCCTTATGTTTCTAATTATTTTGCTAATTATTTTATTTTTTCAATAAAAGACAAAAACGAGACGAGACGAGACGATGAGCAGCAACAGATTGGCGAAGATCAAGCCAGTGTCGAACGATGCGACGCTGAACGTTGAAGCGTCAAAGAAGACCGAGCTTTCATCCAACATCAAAGGAATGAAGTTTATGCTGCGATCTCAGGAACAAGAGCAGAAGCAAAAGCTTGCGGCTGCAGAACAGCGCTGGACATCGGAGCATCATTGGCACGCTGAGTTCAACCTGGACGAAATCAAGTCATTGATCATGAGCAATACTAGTCGCGGTAAATGGAATAGATTGAGAATAGCAAGTGGGACTAGCGATAACCAGGCTAGCATTGCCAAAGTGGTAAGCGAATCGAGCCGTCTCATTTGTGCAAGGCTGATTTGCGCAGAGAAAGGAACATTGTCGCAAAAGGCTCAACAGCCCTCGATTAAAAACGAGGTTAAAGGCGATGAAAGCAAAGGCAAAGCGAGCGGTAAACGGCCGAGAGCAGAGACTCCTTTAGACAACAATGACGACGAAGATGTATCTGAACAGGATAGAGAGCAATCTTCTAAACGCAGAAAACGCACAGGCAACTAGCTTTCTATTTGACTTATAATCGACATAATCAGCATATGTACTACTTAAATGAGCTCCTCGTTGTTTTAACTGGAAAAATTAAATATTCATGTTTATGCTGAAGGAGGCTAAGTTTGTTGATGGAAGAAGGAGGGAGTTTGTGTCAACAGTTGTCAACAGTGAGGAGCAACATGGTGGAGGAGAAGCTGACACAAATTGCATTTGCTCAAGGGGTGTACGTTCAAGTATAGAGTGTAGCATCGCCTGTCCACATGCATCTTTCGGTTTGCGCTCTTCACTTTCCCTTCTCGTCCAACTCTCCCCCAAACTCTCCCCCAAACTCTCACCATATTCTCATCCACTCACTACATCCCACCTCATCTGCTCTAATAATCAACAACAACAGCAACAACAACAACAACAACAACAACAATAGTAATAATAATACAATGAAGCTCGTTTCTGCTCTGCTCGCTGTTGCCATCGCTGCAAGTCAAGTTACCGCCGCCCCCGTTCACATCAAACGCGAGGCGAGCCTCATCAAGGTTGGTGGCGAAGGAACCGTTGTTGATGCCACCAACCTGAATGTTCATGCCAAGCAAATTGGCGCGGTTGTTGGCGGAATGGCTGGTGACTTTACCAACACATCACAGCTAGCGCCAAGTGACGACGGTGATGCTGGCTCTAGTGATGGGCAGCCAAAGAAAATCAAGAAGCGCAACCTCATCGAGCTTGGTGGTCAGAAGCCAATCCTCGATGCCAAGGATGCTCACGTGGCTGCCGACCAGGCTGTCGTCGCTATAGTTGGCAAGGTTGGCAATGTTACCAATGGGCCAGCGGCCACCACCGAAGAGCCAGCGCCTGAGCCAGCGCCTGAGCCAGCGCCTAAGCCAGCTCCACCCGCACAGCCAGTTAAGCTTATGGAATCTGTTACTTATTAATTCAATCAATACATTTAATCAATTCAATGAACAACAAGTCTATAAATAAATAAAGAAGTAAATTAAGTGACTTTAGTCATCTAAGCTCATGGTGCTATCATCGCCAACCACTGCATTTGCATCAGTTTTGCGACGCTTGGGGTTCTTGCTACCAGTAGATTTACGTTTCGGCTTGGCACTCACAAAGTACGCGCGATAGTTACGCTTAATGAACGCCAGAAAATCATTGAGCTGATACTCAAATAACTTGAGTTGGCTTGTATCCGATTCAATCACCTTTGCCAAGTCAGGAAGGACTAGAATCGCTTGCAAAAGGTCAATCGCATTATAACTATCCAAATCGACACGGGATGCATCACCAGAGAGCTTCGGGATGATTGCCTTCATGATGCCTTCAAATCGCTTCACGAATACATTGCGAGATGTTGTGATGATCTGTGAGTCTGCCAAATAGCTACCAGTTGCACGTGGATTACCATTCTCGAGATATTGCTGCAAAATTGTGGTGGCTGTGGGGAGTTCTGAGGACTGCAGGCTACGAGCACTGCCTGCTAAGCCTCGTAGTTCTTTAACCAAGTCGAGATTGAGCTTGAGTTTAAAAGGCTGGTCTGTCAAAGTCCATGCTGTAGTTGTTGCTGTCGGCTGCGATGAATCTTGAGATGTCGAATCCAGTGGCCGATCTGACTGTGGTGGAACAGGTGCCGACAGCGTTAGTGTGGAATCCTTTGATGGAGAGGTAGAGCTGAGTGCATGCGTAGACCCTGTAGATTCATCGGTAGGTGACGAGAGAGGAGATGATGCATCAGATGTCGAGGTAGTGGTGGCAGTATCAACCTTGATATCATGTGATAGTGTTTGCTGTGAAATTGCAGCCTGGGCAGCCTGTTCATCAAACACTCCAGCTTGACGCATTAAACAGCGAATCTCAAGCAGACCTGGCCTCTTCTTGGTCTTTATTAGGCGATTCTTAATCTTCATTGAGAGGTCACTGCGTGGAATCAAGAATACATCCTGAACCCATTCATCGTACTTGTCACCCCATCCTTTGTATGTGATATAATATTGCCAACAGAATGATTCAGCTGGTCGCAGTATATCATTTGGATGAGGTTGCTGTTGCTGCTGCTGCTGCTGCTGCTGCTGCTGCTCTTGTTTTTGTTCTTGTGATTGGGACTGCAACTGCAACTGCAGCTCTGACGAGTTATCCTTCAGAGACTTGCGCTTTGGAGTCGACATTGGCTTACCTTCAAGCGAACTCATATCAATACCTTTATAGTCAACCTTGCGCCATGCAACTTTGAGGACACGCGCCATACAGAGACGGAACAAGAGGCGGTCGTATGTTATCACTTCGTCACCTTCTGCATACAACGGTGGTGGTGCCGATGGCAATGGCAGTGATACAGCAGCGGGTGGACCAGCGTCTTCCTTCTCGACCGACGGTGGCGACGTAAGCATCGCTACAACCCTTGGTCTGTGTTGGTCTGTTTGGTCTGTTTTGCTTTGCTTTGTTTTGATTATTCTTTTTCGCCAGCAGCAATGACAGAAAACACGCAGCCAGCAGCAAATCAAGCTCGCGACGGTAGTACTAGCGCTAGCAGTAGTGGCGGTGGCGGTGGCGGTGGCGGTGGGTTTGGCTCGTTCTGGAGCCAGCTATCATCCGCGATCTCGACGGTAGCAACAGCTGCAGCGCCAACTACAGCTACAGAGAACACGGATCGATCTGCCACAGTAACGTCAGCAGCACCAGCAGCAACCACGACAAGTGGTTTGGGTGCCATCGGCAGTGGGTTTGCAGGGCTTGTCGACACTGTGCGCAAGCAGTCTGCAGCTACTCTCAAGACATACAAGGAGGATCTGGACGAGTTTGGACGCGTTATGAAGGCCGAGTCCAGTCGAACTCTTACCCAGCTGAACACGTTTGCAGACAAGATTGCCAACATTGAGCCTCCTTCATCGTCAGCAGCAGAGGCATCTCAACGCGAGCTGCGCAGCACCGACAATGAAGAGCAGCAGCAGCAAGATGTTGGGTTTGGGGCTCCATTCAGACGATTGACCGAGGGCTCGTCGGTATCAAACAAGAGTGGAGTTCAATTGGCGAACGAGCTGCGAACAAAGGCGGTTAATTTTGGTAATGTGCTGTCAGCATTCCTCAACGATGTCGTGAACATTGAAGAGCCGTCACCAGCCCAAGCAGATGACGATGACGATGGTCCAATCAAGGACTTGAACCCACCGGCTGCGGTATCCACGACTGCCGTCGATCGCACACAGGCCATGATTGAAACGCTTACTCACGACGAAGGCACATTTACATCTCGCGATTCGGAAGATCACCCGCTTGAACTTATACCTGGTGCAAACAATGTGCTGTCGTATGCATCGTTCATATTGTCTCCAGCCGCCTCATCCGCCGCAAAATCAAATGAAGAAAAGGAAGCGATTCTCGCGGACGACTCGCAGCTCAAGTCAATTTACGAAAAGGTGGTTGTCAATGGACAGGTGACCGAGGATGAGTTTTGGAGCCGATTCTCATATGTGGCTGAGCTGGTGCAAGCCTTTGTTGACAACCGACGCAACCTGCTGCGAAAGGCGGCCGAGGCTGCGGAGACTGCAAAGCGTGCATCTGCTGAGATTGACGCTCAGGACAGCTCAGGTGATTTTGGATGGGACGAAGATGATGCATCTCTCGGCAGCATCGAAGAAGACGCCAATAAAGCAAAGCAGGCAGACACGAAACCTCAACAAGCCGCAGCATCTGCCAGTGCTCCTGCCAAAGCTGGTGAGGATGAAGCAGAGGACTGGGGATGGGAATAACAATAACAACAACAATGATAACAATAACAATAATAACAATGATAACAATGATAATTAAAAGGTGCTCACAGTTGACCATTCCAACCAGAGAGACGCTTGTGTTCTGGAGTACAGGGCTGTTTTTTTTTCTTTTCTTTTCTATTCTCCCCTTTGGATGAATGCGACACGCGCATGCGCAAGCAGCCTTTGTGTGTATGTGTGTGAGAGAAAGAGAGCGAGGAAGGGAAAGAGAGTGAGTGAGGGGGCGAAAGTCAGGCGATTCCTCCAACCCTCTCTGTGACCTTCTGCTGCTGAAGTTCGTTCATCTATTTTTCTTGTCAGGAAGGGTTTGTTCACCTCCATCTGCTTTGCCCAACACCAATCGCATCAAGAACAGCAGCATCTGCGCGAAGAGACAAAGATGGGCAATAATGCGTCCCGTCTAGGACCCGATGCAAACGACCCGTTTATTGGCCAGGATGCAGAGGCACTGGTAGCAGCAGCCGCAGCCGCAGGAGTGCTTCAGCCAGGCTCAGGAA
This sequence comes from Ramicandelaber brevisporus, assembly GCA_025201865.1. Lineage (NCBI taxonomy): Eukaryota > Fungi > Kickxellomycota > Ramicandelaberales > Ramicandelaberaceae > Ramicandelaber > Ramicandelaber brevisporus. Next base: position 32,827 of record MU602730.1, on the reverse strand, counting down.
CAGAGGAAGGGGCAGCGGTAGCAGTAGCCGATGGAGATATAGTGGCGCATCACCTCGAAATGCTGCAGCGTCATAACAGACGACAGCAGCAACAGCAGCAACAACAGCAGCACCAGCTTGGTCTCAACAGTTCCAATGAATCGCTAAATACCAACAGTCAGGCTCCACAGCAAGTCGGCGATGCATTGACTGTGGCCAATTTCGCTGAAATCAAGGACAGGTTCGAGGAGCACATCAAGCAGAGTACGCAGGGTCTACTGCGTCGCACTACTTCGGCATCGTCGGTGACGGCCTCAGACTGCTCGACGGCAGACTTTGTTACACCAGTCTCCTCAGTGAGTCACTTTGTCACTGAGAACCAACAGCTGAGCAACATCCAGGAGCACTTGTACCAATTTAGTCCACAGCCACAGGTATGTCAGGATGAGGAGGAGGAGCTCGAGCCTGCATCCACCCCTCCACCGCCATCCCTTCAGGCTCCTCCAGTAACGCAGCGACCACAGTCCCACTACGAACCGCAGCAGCGCCACCAACAACCACAAAGGCGGCCGCATCCTTTGCAGCAGCGCTCAGACAACGCCATCCTTGCAGCTCAAATTAGACGCGAAAAGAGCGCTCCACCAACTCAAACAAACAAACAGTTCCCTGCCATAGCTCCCAATCTCACCGAGTCTGCAGCCACTCTCAGCACAATACGACCAGCTTCCACTGGTCCTGTACCGCGCATCCCACCAATGCAACATTCGTCGTCGCTCTCAGCCAGCGATAATACTCTTGTTGGCGGCTCAGCCGAGGCCAGTCCAATCGCTCAGGCCATCCGCCAACGACGTGCATCGCTCGACCCGGCTGACCGAAACTCGTTCACAGACGGCTATCTCGACCATCCTGATAACTACGCATTCGCTCACGGCCGTCCAGCCACGCGCAGTCACTCGATGCATTTGCCGGCTCGAAGGAACGAACACTATAGACATCAGCCAGCATCTCGCGCTTCCCCGCCGCCACCGCCACCACCACAGCAACAACAACCACTACCATCATCGGCATCCAGCCGATCTGTTCCATACGCAGACGCGGATCAATCGGCGTCAATGGAGACCAGCTCATCAGTCGACACAACTGCGACTGCGTCCTATTCAATGAGTGGATCACTTCATGTCAACACATCAGGTCGGCCAATTACAGTCACTGAGTCCAATGTTATTGCACAGCTCCCCTCGACAGCTCACATGCTTCCACGTCCAATGGAATCTATTCTTCGACGGACAATGCCAGACTCGCTCCAGGATCGCACCTATGCTCTAACAAACTACATTGACATTCCGCAGGGCAGAGCAACCACCATCAATCATCCTGACAAGTCGCACAAGGGTTTCGTGGTAGACTTGCTCATCCAGCGACTTTTAGAGTCTGGATTCACTGGTCGCATTCCCAAGCAGGTGTGTCTCAAGAACTCTGAGATCATCGCAATCTGCCGCGCCGTTAGTGAAATATTTATGGCGCAGCCGACTCTGCTGGAACTATCGGCGCCAGTGCACATTGCGGGCGATATCCATGGCCAATACACTGACTTGCTCCGATTGTTTCACCGGTGCGGATTCCCGCCTCACAACAACTACTTGTTCTTGGGTGATTATGTTGACCGCGGTAAGCAGAGTTTGGAGACTATTCTGCTACTGTTCTGCTACAAGATCAAGTACCCAGACAACTTCTTCCTGCTGCGAGGCAATCATGAATGCGCCAATGTGACCAGGCAGTATGGATTCTGGGATGAGTGCAAGCGGCGTGCTACCACCAAGGTCTGGCGGACAATGGTGTCAACTTTCAACACACTCCCAGTGGCTGCCGTCGTTGCCGACAAGATATTCTGCGTCCATGGCGGCCTGTCGCCACATCTTATCTCGCTTGACGACGTTAGACGCATCACTCGACCATGCGAGGTGCCTGACAGTGGCTTGGTCAATGATTTGCTTTGGAGTGATCCTGATCCAGACATTGATGAATGGGCCGGCAATGAGCGCGGTGTGTCCTACGTGTTTGGCAACAAGGCTATTCAGCGCTTTTTGGATCGGACTGATTTGGATCTCATCTGTCGTGCTCACGTGGTTGTTGAAAATGGATGGCAGTTCTACTGTGATCGCAAACTGGTGACTGTATTCTCTGCTCCAAACTACTGTGGTGAATTTGACAATAATGGAGCGGTGATGGATGTCAAAGTGGATCTGCTGTGTAGCTTCACCATCATCAACCCAATGACACTCAACGCTGTGGCTGAAATGCATGCTGTGGCCAATGCATATCATGAAAAGGAGCGTGAGCAACAACGGCGCAGAAGACACAGCATCAGCTCTCGCCCATCTCAACACAGGGACCAGCAGCAACAGCAGCAACAGCAGCAGCAAATGTATTATGCTCAACATCACCACCGTCACCAGCAGGAACAACGTGCCGCCCAACACTATCATAGCCAGCAACAGCAGCAACAACAGCAACAACAGCAACAACAGCAACAACAACAATATGGAAACACGCCATCTATGGCCATAGCCTCAGTCGCCTCTTATAGTTCGCGATAAAACTCAATTAACCTCTATCTCTCACTCATTACCACTCACTCTCTCGTATTTTTTTATTTTCCTCCTCGCCGTTATTATTATTATTATTGCGACCTCATTTAGTTTTTACTACTCGTTTCATTGATTCATCACGTGTACTGCGTCTATACTCCCAAAGTAGCGCCTTCTTTTCTTCTTACAAACATTTTAACGCTGATATATTATATTGATAGCTTTAAAGTTGAACTCTAGGATGAGCCTATATATCTTAACTTAACCGACCATACTTCTCTTACGACCGCGCATACGCACATCCTCTAGTCTTGTCATCACTTCTCCGCAGAGTTTCTTGGATGACGCAGTCCGATATGCAGCCAGAATGTTCTCAAAGACATGTTCACTGCCAGGGTGAGAGCTCAAGAATGCACGCTCGAGTACATAGAGATCGACAGCCTTGTCTTCAACCAGGGCGGAGATGGAGCTGAGACCAAAATCAATGAGAGCAATGCGCATTGAGTCGAACTGACCGCTGCGTACAATCATGTTGGATGTTGTCAAATCGCCGTGGATGATTCCGTTGTCGTGCATCTTTGCCAATATCGCACCGACGCTACTGGCGACAATCTCCAGTGCCTGCTCGTCAAAGCCATCCGATGTCGTGTATCTGTAGATGTAGTCACGCACTGTGGTTCCGTCAATGAACTCCATGCACAGTATGCCATTGTCGACATCAACGTGGTACAGGGCTGGTGCATCGAGCCCAACAAGAAGGCTCTTCTGCAAGGCACGAGCCTCGTGAGCAACGCGCTTGGCGGTGAGCTTGCGATCTAGCTGGGGATGGCGGTATGTCTTGGTGAAGCGGTGCTTGGCGACGCATGGGCGACCGTAGAAGGAGTCAAGAGTGTATACTCGCGCTTCAGCACCCTGGCGAAGCAGCGAGGCGCCGGCCAGTGCTAGAGGCAGCTGTTCTTCTGGAAGTGACATCAGCTTTGTATTCTTTTTTTGCTGTGTGCTTTGCTGTGTGTGTTTTGCTGTGTGTTTTGCTGCAATCTGACTTCTTCCTTTGCCAGAAACCTGCAGCTCAATCAATCACTCCAGCAAGACATAGGTTTGTAGCAAGACACAGTAGCCTTCATCTATCTATCTATTCATCTATCTATCTATCCAACTGTGCATCTTTGCTTCTCTTTCCTCCATACTCTTTGCCTGTTTGCTTAATCGCCTCCAACCCGTTCGCTGACCTAACTTTTGCCGCGAAAGGTTGAGCGACTTTGCTTCCGCAGTATCCGCGGCTTTCATTCTACCAACAACGGCCCCCAGGCACAAGCACGGCAACGACGGCGCAAAACGTCGCCGCAGTCGCGACTCGTCTTCCTCTGCTTCCTCTTTGTCAGCAGCGCGCTTTGCATTTAACTCTGGTGGTGACGAAGATAACAACATTGATAGCATCAGCAAACGTCGTAAGCTTGACTCAACTAGCGACAGTCTCTCTATGGGCAACAAGGCTACTGAAAACAAGTCGTCATCTGACGAGAAAGTTGCACTACTGCAGCAACAGCAGACGGCCGCGATCGTAGCTAAACAAGCAGCAGCTACAGTTACAGTTACAGCAGCTACGGCAGAAGCTATGGCAGCAAGCCGCACTCAACCTATGCATCACACTATGCAGCGTCAAGATACTGATTCAGAACACATGCAGCAGTGTTTGGAATCTAAAGATAATGCTCCATCTCCTGTATTGGCTTCGGCAGAAATGATCACAGCGCTCGATTTTGATGGAGAAACACCTTCTATGAGACATGTTTATGGATCAGCTGCATATGATGACGATGATGATGATGATGATGATGATGATGATGATGATGATGATGAAGGCTCGGCCGAGAGTGAAAGCGACAATGAGAACACCAATGACAATGGTGGCGAGTCTGATGTTCATAATGATCATTCAAAATCTCACAGTGAATCAAACGATGATGATGATGATGATAATGATAATGATAATGAAGAAGAAGAAGATGGTGATGATGATAACCAAGATGATGAAGATGAAGAGGATGACAAAGAAGAAGAGGATGAGGAAGATGAGGATGGGTATGACACAGATAGCGATAATGAAGGTGATGATGAAGAATCTGACCGCAATCAATCCTCTGATAACAATAGCAATAGCAATAACAATAGCAATGGTAGCAATTCTGGACATGATGGACCACTGACTGCAGGGATGCTTCGCAATGCCTTCTTCTCAATGCTTCGAGATTTCGCAGGCGGTGGCAGCGGCAGTGGACGACCGAGTTTATCATCAGTGTTTGGTTCCATTCAGACATCCCTCAAGAGTGGCAATACTTCTCAAGTGCTTTCTGGTCTTCAGCAACTCTCAGAGACACTCGCAATGGCCAATGAAGATGTTATGGAGGGCTCATTCCCAACCTCACGTTATTTACCTATTCTTGTGGCTCTTCTTAGAGAAGGAAATCCAAAGGCTGCTCGCTCTGGTGGCGATAACGAGGGCGATGATTCATACAGCGATGTTGATGAAGAAGATGAGGATGCTGCTTTGGCTGCTGCGCTCGCTGCCTCCCGCGGTGACTTTGATGGATTTGGATTTGGCGCAGGTGCCGGCGCAGGTGCTCAAAACCCAGAGATTATGATGCTCGCTGGTCGTTGCTTGGCCAATCTCATGGAAGCGCTGCCATCAACAGTCCCGTCTGTAGCCTCCAGTGGTGCCGTGCAAGCCCTCGTTGACAAGCTGCTAAACATTGAAGTCATTGACCTGGCTGAGCTGTCTCTTGGTCTATTAGCTAAGCTCTCGTCATCTAGTCCCGATGCAGTCAATGCAGCCGATGGTGTTCCAGCCTCTCTTCAATTCCTTGATTTCTTCAGCACGAGCGTCCAGCGTTCTGCCATTGAAGTTGCTGCAAACTGTGCTGTTCGTTTCCCAGCAAACAAGATTTCCACGCTATCTCCAGTGCTGCCAGTGTTGACTCAGACTTTGCAGAGTTCAGATGCACGTATGGCCAATAGCAGCTGTCTGTGCATTTCTCGGCTTGTGCAGTCTTTCCACCGTGACTCATCTGCTGCTGAGCACTTGAATGCTGTGGTACCCGATGACTTGATGCGTGTTCTTATTTCTTTGGCTGCCAATGCTGTTCCTGGCGCGCCATCTTCTAGTAATTCAACGTCGAATGTTATCAACTCTGGCTCGCTCACTCTCATTCTGGGTGCACTCTCCAGCATTGCACGTGTGTCGCCTGATCGTGCTGCAACCATGGTTGAGCTTGGCATTGTAAACACTGTGCTGCGCATTGTACGTCCAGTCTCCACAACAGATGGTGATTCCAGCACTCGAGCTGCCAACGATCAAGAGTGGGCTGCTCTCAAGCTGATTTCCAATTTGCTGCCTCTTCCTCCTCTATGCGCCGATGAAAAGGCGCCGTCTTCATCTTCTTCATCTTCATCCTCCGGCTCAGTCTCATCCACTGCCATCAGCAACATGCGTGTAGTGGCTGAAGTTTTGCTGCCGACTCTGCTTGAAACCCACGCTTCCACCATGAATCTTCACCTGCGTCAAATGTCTGTCTTGGTTGTATGCAAAACCATTGCTCTACTTGCAGAGGCTGGCAGTGACGAAATGCGCCGTATTCTTGCCAACGTCCCACTAGCTGCATTTGTGGCAGCATTGCTGTCTCGTCGCGATCACGCGTGGATTACGGCCGGTGCATTGGCTCTTTCCTCACTGCTTGTTGATCGATTGCCTGATGTTTATCTGTCTCGCCTGCGTCGTGAAGGTGTATCTGATGAATTGAATGATTTGGAGTCCTCCATTGCTGAGTACATTGCCAGCAAGGAAGCCACAGCAGAGCCTCAGTCAGTTGAGCGCACATCATCTGCGGCCTCATCAAAATCTCAGAAACGCAGCAAAATGACAGCCTCAGCCACTCCATTTGAATTCAACCCTGACCAACCAGTCGCTAGCTTGTTGGATACAATGTATGCTGCTCGTCTGACTGCACCATTCCTGGCATTCCGTGCATCGAGCACTATTCCGCGTGGTACGCCTGATGCCAAGCTGAAGTTTATTCTGGAGTCTGCTCACGGTGGCAGTAAAAATGCCAGTAGTAGCAATGATGGAGATGCTCTGGACTGGATGGCACAGGCCGCCGCTCATGTCACATTCAAGCTGAACAGTAACACTGAGCAGAACAGTGCTGGTCCAATGTCACCTGCTTCTTCCGCAGCGGCAAGTGCCCACTCTGAACTGCTCGACATCACATCTGGTCTTCAGTCGAATAATTTGGATTCAGTCACTTCACAGGCACTGTTCAGTAGGCTGGCTGAGCTATTGACCAGCCCTGGTGGAATTACTGCATATGAATTTAGTCGTTCGGGTATTGTATCATCACTGAGAAACGCACTCATTCCGCCGTCGTCATCTTCATCGTCATCGCCATCGCCATCGTCGTCAAATGCTATATCAGATGCATTCAGCAATGTGTTTAGTGTAAACAAAAGTGCATTTGGCAACCTGATTGAGCGTCTACATGAATATCTCGGCTCAGTTGAGACATTTGAAGTTTCCACCGCTGCAACAACTAGTTTAGAGAGTTCAGTAACAAATCCAGTTGATCTCTTAACCAGACAGCTGCGTATCGAACTTGCCATCAGTCCTGAGCAGAAGTCAATTGCAAGTGGACTAAATCGACACTCTTCGGTCTCTGTACTTGGTTTGTCTCGTTTCACTGCTTTGGAGGAGTTTTTACGTCCAAACTTGCGTGTTACTGGCTCATTCTTGAATAAGCTATCTCAAAATGATACAACACCAACTACTACTACCACCACTGCAACCACCACTGCAACCACTACCGACGATGCTGCGTCTACAGTGTCTACACTCTCATCATCATCATCATCATCATCATCATCATCATCAAGTTCTGATAATCAAATGGATATCGATAGTAATGGCAATAGTGGTGGAAATAATAGAAGTGAATCAACACCACCATCTGAGGCTGTTGATTTGACTCCGTCCCGCTCAGCAACCCCATCATCTCAGCGTCAAACTCAGCGTTCACCAGCCGCACGTTCTCTTGGTTCATATTCTGCTGCAGCAACTGTGTCTAACAATTGGCGAATTGAATTTGAGCTTGAAGGTGAACCTGTAAATGCTGTTCAATATGTGTTTAAATCTGCATGGGATTACATGAATCGTCAACAACAGCAACAGCAGCAACAGCAGCAGCAGCAACAACAACAGCGCTATTCTGATTCAAACGATGCAGCATCTGTGCGTCCATTAGCTGTATTTAATCGCATATTTAGTGTCACTTATAAAGTTGTTCCTGGAAAGCGCGACCAAGTCCAACCAGCAGCTGGATCAGTAACTGAATTATCAAATGGTGATATCAACAAAATGGCAACTGAATTGAAGCGTGAGTATGAGGCTTCCTATGCTGTTCTTGAGCTTTTGTCTGCTCTTCAAAGCTTCAACAATGAATGGACTGAGTTTGCCCGTTTCAATTCACTTCTCAAGCCGTCTGCCAGCAGTGGTAGCTCAGACACTGGGAAAGAGTCTGCTGTGAAAGACGCACTTGTGTCTACACTGCCACCATCTGCATTTATCAATCGCCAGCTCGCATCTAAAGTGCATCGTCAATTGGATGAGGCGTTCATTGTCTCAATGGGATGTCTTCCATCCTGGGTTACAGTCATTATGCGCAACTTCCCCTCTGTCATTCCACTTGAGCATCGTCTCGAATATCAACATTCAATTGGGTTTGGATTGGCTAGATTCCTCGCGCGCTTGAGAGAGAAGATTCAGGCTGCACGTAATGCAGGTAACGCTCAGCGTGGCAATAATAGCACTAATGGATCACGCAATGACGACATTTACTCCCACCAGGATGAGGCTCTTGCATCATTGTCACGTGTTTCTCGACAAAAGATTCGTATTCATCGAACTAGACTGCTTGACTATGCGATCAAAGTGCTATCTACCTATGGCACTGGCCAGTATGCACTGGAAATTGACTATTTTGACGAGGTTGGAACTGGTCTTGGCCCAACTCTCGAATTCTATTCGCTGGTTTCCAAAGAGTTTTGTCGCCGTAATCTCAAAATGTGGCGAGACGATGCAACTTTATTCCCGCAATCCCAGTTTGTTCCCTTCACCAATGGCTTATTCCCATCCCCTGCAGTGGAATTGGATCCAACCGTTACTGGCTACTTTGAGGCCATTGGCCAGGTAGTCGCCCGCTCAATGCTGGATTCTCGTATAATTGACATTCCGTTCAACCCAGTCTTCTTTGACTTGGTGATGGACCGTGCCAGCAAACCAACACTATTGGAGCTATCTCGCGTTGACCCTCAGCTTGCCAGATCATTGCACTCTCTTGCTGCTGTGGCTACTGCCAAGCAATCCATTTACAGCGATGACTCCCTCTCCCACACCGAGAAGCTTCAGCGCTTGGCCAGCTTGCGTACCTCTGGCGGCCACAAAGTTGAGGACATGTCACTTGACTTTACTCTTCCTGGATATCCTCATATCAAGCTCAAGCCATATGGCGAGTCGGTTGATGTTACGGTGTACAATGTGGATCAATATGTGCAGTTGGTTCTGGAGTGGACACTGCGTGCTGGTGTTAGACAGCAGGTTGATGCATTCCGTCGTGGCTTCAGCATGATTCTACCACTTGGTACAATGTCGATGCTCACCTCGGATGAGCTGAGCACGCTTCTCGGCGACTCGACCGACTCTGAGGATTGGACTCTTTCCACACTTCGTACAGCCCTAATTGCAGACCATGGCTACACCCTGGACAGCCCAATTGTCTGCCAGCTGATGGAACTTCTGTCATCATTTGATCGCAGACAGCGTCGCTCGTTCTTGCGGTTCATCACTGGCTCACCCAAGCTGCCCGTTGGTGGCTTCTCTGCACTGCATCCGCCATTCACTGTTGTTCACAAGCCGTCTCCTCCCGGCAAATCCAACAAGGATGACTCTCTGCCCAGCGTGATGACCTGCACAAACTATTTGAAGCTTCCCAACTATTCCAGTGCCGCTGTTCTGAAGGATAAGCTCCTCACTGCAATGAATGAGGGCCAAGGTGCATTCCATCTTTCATAAACAATCCCATTTCATATCATTTCATTTCATATCATTTCAATTATTATTAACCATTCACTTTCCGAGATAGTAAAAATAAAAATAAAAACAAATCAGACGGCTGTCGTTGTCAAACCTGTCTTAAAGCACGTTTTTTCTTCTTCCTTCTTCTTCACTCGGTAACTTCAACCTCCTTTGAATGCCCTGAAACGGCTGCATTTTTGAAATGCTCACTTTTCCGTGCTGGTCACGTTTATTCCACCGCCTCTCCTCCCTTTGACACGCTGGTTGATACTTCCATTTCGTCACCCTTTCGCATTTCTTTTATTCTAGTTCACGCTCGCTTGTTCACGCGTCACAGCCACACACCGACAAGACGGATAAGCGATATTGATCAAGCTATTTGGTGCAGGTGCTTTCCTTTACTATACTCTTTTTTCTTTTGATATATTTATTACTCCGTGATGCGTCGAGCAGCCATGGCCGCAACATCAGCAGCTACGACAACAGCGGGAGGTGCAGCGCGTTTCATAGTGTGCCTCGTCCTTCTGGGCTTTGCGCTTGTATCATCCGTGTCTGCCCACATGATGATGGCCAATCCACCACCTCGCCGCTCAAAGAACTCGCCATTTTATGTTCAGCAAGGTCTTGTTGACTATGACATGACAGCGCCACTCGGCTCATCCAAGCCCTTCCCGTGCCGCGGCTTCCCCACCGGTCCGACGACGTTCACCGTTCAAGCAGGACAGGCGATCCCCGTGCAAATCGAAGGATCTGCAACTCACCAGGGTGGCCATTGCCAGTTCAGCATCAGCTACGACGGCGGAAGAACATTTGTAGTCTTGCAAACGGTCATGAGTGAGTGTCTGCGTGGCTCAGGAAACAGTTTCATGGTGACAATTCCAGCGACTGCTCCGCCGGCCGAGAGCGCGGTGTTCTCATGGTCATGGATCAATCGGCTGGGTGCAAGAGAGTATTACCAGAACTGTGCAGATATCCGAATCGAAGGTGGTGTTTTGGATGGATCAATCAGCGGTCCCGAACTGTTTGTAGCAAATTTGGCAGGCTATCCAACTATTCCAGAGTTCCCACAGCCGGGAATGTATGATGGTGCAGATTTGATGGAGCACTCTCGTATTTTGACAGTGAGAGGCACTGGGCTTCCTCTTAAGGCAGTAGCGTCAGCAACAAACCAAGCTCAGCCAGCTCGTCCCGTTCAACAGCCTCAGCAACAGCAGCAGCCTCAACAACAGCAGCAGCCAGTTGCTCAGCGGCCAGCGACACAGCCAGCAGTTCCAGCTCCGGCAGCAGCTCCGGCAGCAGCTCCAGCAGCACCTCAGCAATCGCAGTCTATTCGGTTTGGACCCCAGTTGCAGCCATCTCAGCTACAGCCACCAACTATGCCAGCTCAGAACAAACCAGTTACAACAGGAAGCGGTGTTAACTCAGTTGCTCCACCAGATGCAAGTCGGATGTCGCCAAATGATATTGATTCATGGAACAAAAACCAGCTGGCCCAATATCAAATTAAACAGCAGCTGGTGTCACTCGAAGCACAGTTGAATCAGTTGCAAGTTGTCCAAAAGGCTCTCCTCGATGCAGCGGCAGCTCGTTCATCAGTTGTATCGGTTTCACAGCAACAGCAGCAACAGCAGCAACAACAGCAATCACCAGTCGTACATTCAAATACATTGGCTCAGTCTCCTCACCAGCAACAGCATCAACAGCAGCCAGTACCAGCCGGTGTAAACCATCCAGTTGTCCACAACGCATTTGCAAATGTTCAATCGGCCGGACCGCCCAAGTGCGTGAATGGAGCCATGTTTTGCACAGCTGATGGACGCGGATTTCAGACGTGCTCAAATGGTATAATGCTAACCACAATGTGTCCAACTTCAACAGCTTGCCAGAATAACGCTGGCTCAACTGGTCTATTTTGTGGATAAAACAACATCACCGACTCTCTCATTCTTTTTCTTCTTTCTTTTTTTCTTCCTTTTTATTACTATTACTATTATTGCTATTGGAGTAATCGGCCACGGGATATACTAGGGATGCCGATGAATTCAAAGCTGATTAAGAAAAAGTAAAGTCGAGATGTATGACGGATATTTAGAAGTCAACAATGAAAGGGACGTGACGATTAGCTCTTACAATACTCACAGATATGCTTGTAAAACACCTCGAGGGAGCCAATGAATTTCTTTTGGCAGCCATTATCCTCAACGCACCCCTTTTGACCCTTCATGCCAGTGCAAATGCACGCTTGATCTTTGTTGCATTTGCTAATTGCATCGTTGACCGGCTCGATACAGGCATCAAGTTTAGATTGTTCGCATGTGGGGTTATCGGTACAGCCGGCAGTCTTCATGTTCCTCTCGATAGCATCAATCTCAGTCTTATGGGCCATCTTACAATCCTCGGATTTGTAGCAGTCCAAGACAAACATTGAAGCACTGCAGGTGCAGGCTGTGTTATCCTTACAGGCATCCAAGTGGCTTTGGGGACAGGCTACGCAGGATTTAAGCTTCTCTTCATCGCAATCGGCCAATGCAAATGGCGTCGCAAAGAGCAGAGTAACTGCTACGATACAAATTGTGATGATGCTCGGTTTCATTTGGTTGGTTGGTAAGGTTGTTGGTGTCGTTGTGGTGAGCAAAGTCAAAGAAACAAGATTTCCTTCTGATTCTCGCAGTACTTTACAGAGAGTGCCAGCGCTTATATTATAAATTGCAATATAAAGCTTATACCATTTATGCATGTTGGCAGGTCCACCCAATTTGTGCGGCATATATTCTCCTGCCAATATCTAGGCAGTCATCCTGCAAAAGCGGACCACATTACTATATCATCTACACGCAGTCGCTCGTATCATTGCCTCCAATTGAGAGAGAGTATGTGGAAGAGTGAAAACAGCTCATACAACGGCGACATCGAGCGCTATGGCCACAAATGTGTATGTGAGGGAGGGAAAGGTGGTACATTTTCCGGGCTAACACCTAGTAGAGATATTCCTATATGGGCAAATCCATCTGCGTCAGGAAAAGTGCCCAGTGATGGTCGTTGACTTCTTGTTTTCCTTACAATTTTTTTTCGTAGCAAAAATTGAACCAACACTCCAGAACAAGATGACGCGTGCGATGACAACGAGGTTTTGCGCTGTTTTACATCAGATTAAGGCAGGCCAGAGTGGCTATAGTCCTCTCCTCCGGCAGCAGGTTAGAGGGTACAGTCGACCACCGGTCGTAACATATCGAAGGTTTGGAGACCCAAACAATGGCAAAAACCAGTCAAGCAGTGCGTTTGGAGGCAGACTTAATCAGCGTACAATGTATATTATTGGTGGAGCTGGTCTTTCATTTGGTGCATACTATGTTAGTCATTTAGAGCCAGCGCCGGTCACTGGCAGACTTAGATTTATGAATGTGTCTCGGGAGGCAGAGAAGGCAGCTGGCGATCAAGCCTATAGGGCTCTATTGCAAAAGTATAGTAACCAGCTGTATCCAGACAATCATCCCATCAGCCAATATGTCCGGAAAGTAGCTAATCGCATTATAGAGGTGGCATCCTCAGAAATGCCAACGGATACCGACTGGAGAGTCCATGTCATTCACAGCGATGAGCCAAATGCATTTGTTTTGCCAGGTGGGAGAATATTTGTGTTTTCAGGGATACTGCCGATTGCCCAAAATGAGGCTGGGTTAGCATCGGTGCTAGGACACGAAGTAGCGCATCAAGTGGCTAGACACAGTGCAGAGAAGATGTCGCTGGACTCAATTTCAGGGATATTTTTGTTGTTGCTAAGTGTTTTTATTGATCCATCATTCTACCAAACCAACAGAATGTTGATGGAATTGGGAGTAATGCTGCCCAATAGTAGAGCGTGTGAGACTGAAGCGGATATGATTGGATTGAACTTGATGGCTAAAGCGTGTTATCCTCCAGCGGAAACTGTTCAGCTATGGACTAGAATGCAGCAGAAGGCCAAGGATGCTCCTTTCCAATTCATTAGCACTCATCCATCCCATGGCAACAGAATTAAAACCATCTCGGAAAAGGTACCTGATGCTGAAGCTATAAGAAATGAAGTTTGCTCAGCTGGTACTATTGATATGGTACAAGACATGTTTAGTTCATATCGCTCATTCTAAACTACTTCTTTTTCTTCTTCATACTTCCTCGTTTTAATACATCCGATATTCGATTACAAATAAATACTTGATAGGGATGAACAACAACAGCAATCAACTCGACGACGAACTGCGCGAACAGGAGGCATTCTTTGCTCGGCAGCGTGCTAGCGGAGAACAGCCTGCGGCCAAAGTGCTGCGAGCGCCAGTCTCTGCCGCAAGAAGAGATGATCGGTCTGAATCTGAGCGCGATGTTGTTGTACTTGGCCCAGCTGGTGGCTTGATGAAGGCAATGAGTTCAGCGCGCTCTCAGCTTGGCAACAGTCCTGCTGCTGCTGCTGCTGCTGCTGCTGCTGCTGCCGTTGCTGTGCCTGGCAAGAAGCGGTCACTCTTTGCCAAGCTACATGGCACTAAGCCGTCTTCCTCAGTGCAGACTACCTCAGCTGGTGGTGTAGAGTCACAGTCGAGTGCTACCAATGATGAAGTGGTGGCATCCAAGGCAGCTGATGAGATGAATCGAGAGTTAATGCGTCAAACACAATCTGATATCTCAACCGCAATATCCGCATTCTCAGATAACGAGCGACGCGAAGGTAAAGTAGAGAAGACTGGGAATGAAATGTGGAATGCGGAGCGAGACTCAATATCCAAAGAGAATGAAATGTACTTGTCGTCAATGTCTGAAGAAGATATTGCAGAGCAGCAGAGGCAGTTGTTGGCCAACTTATCACCAGAGTTATTGGCAAGATTTGGACAGCAGCAGCAGAATATGAATAACGCAGGCGATGGCGAAAAGAAGAATAAGAAAAAGCCTGAGAGACATGTGTCATTTGGAGGCGTTGAGCATTTTGGTAGTGATGAGGATGGCGATGAAGGAGATGAAGGAGATGGTGAGCAGCCGGATATTGGGTTTACAGATGAGAACGCAGAGTTGGCGCGAAGATTCCATGCCGCAATCACTGGGATTGATTCGCCAGAACTTGGAGATGATCCATTTATTAAGCACTTGGCTGATATGAGACGCAAATACTATGGAGATGTTCCAGTCGAAGATGATAAGCTGAGCTGGATGGCTCCTTTGCTGCCACGCGAGCGTCAATCAACATTCAACTCAACATCCGCAGCATCAAACACAGAGGGTGACTCATTCGCAGCGGAGGCGGCTAAAATGCGGTTTGATTTCAAGGGTGGCATTATTGAGGAAGATGCAGACATCCCGACTCACTTTGGACTACATCATCATGGACTCGAGCCAAATCGTGCTGGGTACACCATCAATGAGCTGGGCATCATTGGCCGCAGCAAAGTGCCTGCCCAGCGAGTGCCTGCTCTTCGTGCACTGGCCGCCATTGCACATGGGATCAATGCTCAGTACTACCATCCGGCTGCTCAGCGGTTGGCCTTGTACGACCTGTTTCTCTCTGAGCGTATCATCGAGTGCGCTGCAATTGCTCTGGATACCTCTCACCTGACTTCGCTGGTTGCCGCAGTCGATGTCCTGCACACCTTCCTTGTCGGAGGTGAGCTGTACAGTGTGCATAGCAGTACAGCTTCCCAACAGAAGGATCAGGGTGAGCAGGAGAGATTGACGAGCGTGGAAACGGCAGCTGTAGGGTTGCTGCACAGTGCCGGTCTTGTTCGTCTTGCGGAGACTGCGGCTGTCGATGACCCAGACCATGCGCATGCTCTGCGGAAACGAACCACAGAGATTTTCAGAGTGGTCACAAAAATCCATCCAAAAGCGATCGAACATCTTTTGAAGAACCCAATACTGCGGAAGTTGGTGCCAAGTGACAGCTGGCGATGATACACACGATAGATGATAAATGCACACCTTGCTGATCACTTTTCTCTTTCTCTCTCAGTCTCTGTCATTCCCCCAATGTTGGCTTCATATGATCTCACACTCTTTCTATATATTTTTTTTCTTTTTTACAACAAAAAACTAGTATTAGTAATAGTAGCAATAAGAAGCCGCCCAAACGACTGCTCTTTTTCTAGAAGTATTTCGATCACTCTCTCACTCGATCACTCTCTCTGTGCCGCAGTGATATAAAATAAATTGACGTGCATCTTCGCTCATCCTCAGTGGCCATCTTCGTCAACCCAACATCTCTTCGCCAAGACACACCTTTTTTTTAATTACTACTATCTCCAGCAACAACAGACCACGTAGCAAGTAGAGCTATGTACCATTATCATCATTATCACCAGCAACAGCAGCAACAGCGACTCTACCAACAGCAACTGCCAGTGCCTCTCCAGATGACACCTCAACCACAACCACAGCAGGTTGCCACTCAACGGCACCGCAGCAACTCGGCTGCTACTGCATCTCCACTTTGTAGCACTTCAGCTGCATCTACAACTACAACTACAACAGCAGCAGCAGCAGTTTCATACGTACGGCCGCTTTTCTCACCACAGCTAGGCGGTGTTGCCTCAAGTCCTCTGGTAGCCTCGCACTCTGGTCTGATGCACGAGATGAGCGGTGCTCTCAACCATGAAGAGGGGTACAGCAATAGCCAATTCGGCCTCATGGAGAATGCGAGGACATTGAAACTCATGCACCAGCAACGGGAGGAAGGCTATAATGGAGAAGCCATGTACACCAGCAACAATGCAGCCTCCAATCCTCTCGTTTCGAACGTGGCTTCAATGGCCAATACATTTACTGCGGCTGCGGCTGTTGAGGCTTGCCGCGAGGAACGGGGAAGGCGCACAAATCCAACCGGCAGATTGCATTCAGACTTGTACACTAGTTCCTCGCATCTCGTGCCTCCATATCCTTCCAACATGGGTTATCATCCACTGCCACCACCGCACTCATATAAGAAAGTGCTCTCCACAGTTGCATCCACCACAAAGTGCACTCCTACTCTATCCGGCCTCGCGTCTCCAGAGACTGATCACATCGAAACACCAACACTGGACTACGACTCCAGCTATAGCCATCAGTATAGAAACACTAACACGAACATGACCCCACAGACTCCAGAGCAGCAGCAGCAACAGCAGCAGCAACAGCAGCCAAAGCCACGGGATAGCCAGCTGCCTGAGCCACACACTGCAGCCCAGTCAGCCAAGAAGGCATGTCTGCCTCTGCCCTTCCCTACACACTCCCAGGCTGGTCGCAAGCTTGGCATTGACGCGATATTGCAGGCAGACAAGCTCACTAAGGAGCATAACCAGGAACAGGCATTGCCTCAGCCAACTGGCCGCTGGCCTCGTTCTTTGGCTGGCCAGCCTCGTCAGTTTAATCCGCGGTATGTTGAGCCACTGGCACCAGCATCACCAACAGCAGCCACAATGGCTGGCCAGCCGCCTGGAAGTGTCGTTGTCAACGGGTTTCCGTCGCCATCAACTCCAAGTCTTGGAGTACCACAGCTTGGTCCATCGACATCAGTTACCACTACTATACCAGCAACATCAATGGTTCCTTACAACCGCCAGCACAATCCACCTAGACCAGCCGGGTTGCCTTCATTCCAAGCCATGCAAAGCGGTCGCAGTTCTAGTGGCTATGCAGTTCCTGTAGCAGGCCATGCATCGGGCTACAGCGATTACCAGCGTACAATGAGACACTCAATGAGTGGTCCATACTCGCCGGCTAACAAGCACTATTATCACGCTGGCCATTCGCCATTGGTGCAACAGCGTGATCGCATTTCATCGATGCCAGCCGACTCTGCTGCTCTTACTACCGCGGTCGACGTCACGTCCACCAAGCGCAAGCGGTCCGACTTCTTTGAGCCTCTTCCAGGTCAGCAATATGGTGGAGATAGTGACGTCGACAGCACCGACGACGCTCGCGATGCTGACTACCATCCAAGCTCTGCTGTTCTCGCTCCAATTGCGCAGATCAGCGCGCACAGCGGACCACTATCTGCAAAGCGTCGCCGTGCCCACACTGTCGCAACCACAACTGCTGCTGCAATCTCATCAAGCATTGCTGCTGGTAAGCCATCAAAGTCAACCAAGAATCAAGGCAAGCATCCGCTGGCGGGTACCAAGCGAATCAAGTACTCGCGCTGGACTGACGTTGAGGACAAGTACATCACTGACCACGTCACCAAATATGGCGAGAAACACTGGGAGGAATGTGTCAAGGTGTTTGCCCAGGCTCATGCCGAAGGATTGGTTCCAGAAGCACGCAACTACCATCAATGCCGCCAGCGCTATCTCAAGACGATTAGCAAACAGATTGATCGCCATGGCCGGCTCATTCGCAAGGATGCAAATGCAACCACAGCGGCATCAGAGGCGGTGATGGTTTCTGAGCCAGACTCGAACGACACGCCAGCTCCAATGTCGGCACCGGTGGCCAAGATTGCAACTCATGAACCGTCTCCTCCACCGTCTCCAAAAGAGACACCTTCTACCGCTGACAGCCAGCAACATTAAGTATATTTTGTTCTTTTGTTTTTACTGTACTTTCACCATAACATTTCCACCTTCACAACATGCGCGCCATACTCCCACCTCCATCCATCCATCCACTTTCACTCATACACACCCATCCATGTACTTTTTTAATTAATTTAATTTGTTTATTTTT
>MU602730.1:0-13912 GCA_025201865.1 Ramicandelaber brevisporus | reverse complement strand
GTATTATTTTGCCACATTAAAGTGGGCCTCATTGTGTTTGAAAACGAAGTAGGTGGCTTTAATTTGCTTTCTGCTTCTTTTTTGCTTTTTCTTTTCGAAATCTGCACTATAGATCAGAGAACAACTTCATTATGGATTTCGCTCGCTCGCAGCTTGAAAAGTACGGCTGGAAGCAAGGCGTCGGCCTCGGCAAAGAAGAGAGCGGCATTACAAGGTCAATCGCTGTGAAGCAAAAGCAGGATCAGAAGGGAGTTGGTGCACAAAACGGCAACTGGGGCTTCGAATGGTGGCAGCATGTCTACAACAAGAGTGCAGTAAACATTGTAATTGATGACAGTAGCGACGACGATGATAGCAATGATGACAATGATAACAATGACAAAGAAGACAGTAGCAGCAATAACGATAACGGTGGCAGTCCATCAAAGACAACGACTCCATCGCCAGCGCCAGTATCAGCGAGCACATCCTCCTCATCATCATCCTCAACTGGAATGACATACGGCATGTTCGTGAAGCCATCCGCTAGCGGTGACTCAGCACCATCATCATCTGCTTCTTCAAAGAAAGAGAAGCCAAAGGTCAGTGCAGCTTCGACATTCTCGTTAGTTGGACAGATTCTGGATACGACAGATACTCGTGACTACACAATGCACATTACAGACGAAGAGCTGTTTGCAGCATGCGAGGGCAGAACGGCCCGTAAAGGTGCTCGTGCCGAACAGCCAGGTAAGTTGAAGCGAGTATTTGGCGATCTCATTAATGATGCTGCA
Organism: Ramicandelaber brevisporus; assembly: GCA_025201865.1. NCBI lineage: Eukaryota > Fungi > Kickxellomycota > Ramicandelaberales > Ramicandelaberaceae > Ramicandelaber > Ramicandelaber brevisporus. Next base: position 13,139 of record MU602730.1, on the reverse strand, counting down.
GCTGCTGACGACACTAAAGTAGACGCTAGTGTAGATAACGATGATGGTACAAACTCGGCATTAAAGCCATCAAAGAAGAGAAAACGAAGCGACAAGGATGACGACAAGAAGAAGAAAAAGAAGTCAAGAGAAGAGAAGAAGGAAAAGAAGGAAAAGAAGAAGCGGAAATCAGACAGTAAAGAGAAGAAGAGTAAGAAGAAGGACAAAGAGTCAAATTAAATCAAAGAGACTAATAGACAATTTAAATTAACATGCTAGGATAAGTATAAAATGATTTCAAATAAGGCTGTCCTGTTTTTGTTTTTTTTGAACTCTTGTCGCAAAGCAGTTTCAGGAGACGGAGGGATGATGAACTGCAGACACAAATTCTCCCCCTGAAACTAATTCCGAATCTGAATCATTGCTATGCCTTTCATTCTCAACCCGTGGCGATGGCAAGTTAACTCTCACATTGATATCGCCTCTCGTGGCTGCATTGTGCTCTGCATCCACCAACACTCCCCATTTTACAACACAGTTTTATTTTTTTATTTTTTGAGACTATTGATAACAGATGCCGTCAGTCTCGCGGCAGCTCTCCAGCGATTCATCAAGAAGAGACGATCAGCAACAGCTTCCGTCATCAGCTTCAATGAACACGGCGCAGAATTCAAACTTGATGAGCACAGGTGATGCGAACGACGCCATCAATTTGACACAGCTTCTCCAACAAACGGGTGATGACCAAAGTTCATTGCAGTCACATGCATCCTCTTCTCAACAAGCGCAACAAGTACAGCAACAGCAGCAGCAACAGCAACAGCAGCAGCCACCAAGGTCTGTATTGACCATCAGCTGCACTCACTGCCGTCTCACATTGAGCTTCCGCGGAATGGAGGCTGTTCTGGTTACCCAGCCTGTTACTCGCTGCTACTCAACTGACATGTGCCCCATTAACTGCATTCCAATTGGAGGCAATGGCGGTATATCAGTTGGTGTCGCAAGTCCGGGCCACGATTCAGCGCCATTCTCATTCTCTCCAAACGATGGATACGGCCAGTACAGCAGCGCCATCTTCAGTAACGGATACGGTCGACGTCACAGCTACGGGCCAGGCAGCTGCGAGTGCTTGATCCAGAGCATGGCCTGCTACGGGTGTGGAAACACTGTTGGTTACTACATCCAACGACCATGCCAAAGATGCGTTCAGCGTCGGCTGCGCACTCGGGCTTATTTTCATTTGTGGGTATTCAACAGCGCAGATACTGAAGCTGAACAGCGCTATCGAGTTGCTCGCATCCCATTGGCCGCTGGCACTCAAGGATCATCGCAAGGCAGTGCAAACGGCATTGTCGAAGTTGGAGAAAACATGGATACGACACCGATGATGGCTTCAGTGTATCTGCCGGTGACCTGGGATGACTTGACAGCACCGCCGCCAGTGCCACCACTCTTAGTTGATATCGATTTGACTGATCCGCTCAGTGTTCCAGCCATAAACTGGTCAAAAGTGATGGCATCGTCTGGATTGAAGTCATTGCTCTTTGAGACGCCAAAGCGCGACAAACAGCTGCAGCGAGTCGATTCATTTGAGCTCGACAAGGATGATGCAGCAACGGCTGGCAATATTCGCGACCAAGAAGGACATCGCATTCATGCCAAGTGGTGGTGGCAGCTGCTGAAACATCCCCATTTTGCGGCCGTCGTGGCTGCCGAGCCTCTACTAATTCCATCATCAACCCAAGAAGGACTTCGCGAAGTTTGCCCCATCTATCAGATCATTGTCGATGCACTCGTATACAAGCGCACTCAATTGGGCTACGATGTCTAAATTGTTACTTTAAATAATCAACAATGTTGTTACTGTTACTACTACTGCCACTGTTACTGTTTTCGTTTTTAAGATCAAAAAATCTGTATATTAAAGTTTACTAACTGGTCCAATCTTGTTGACGATACTCTTCACCGGCGTATAGGGCAGATCCAAGATGTCAGCCACAACTTCGAATCGGTCCGATCCCCAGATCATGTGTTCCTTCTCGCCTTCACCACGGCAGACTACAATGGTTGGTGCGCCGAATGCACGATGCTTCTCAAACGCCACCTTGGAGTTCTCTCTCACAATCTCAATGTACTGTGGGTTCTTCAGTGCCTCCGCCACGATATCAGCCGCGCTGGCGCCATCTGGAAATGCAATCTTGGCATCAACAAGCACCTTGGTGACATTCTCTGGAGTGTCAGGCACAAACTGTGCATCGCCGGACCAAGCCGAGCGCATCAGAGCCAGAGTTGCCTTCGCAATGACCGAGTTCCCATTGTCCAGCTCGAATCCGTACTTGTTGCCGATGAGAGCAAGGGCCACCAAGGCAGGCTTGGTGTTGAACGGGAAGAAGTCGGGCAGACCGTCCCATGGCATTCCAATCATGTTGGACGTGCGCGTGATATCCTTGCCCATATACACAGCCTTGTTTGGAATGGCCATTGGCGGCGCATTCTTGGCCTGCTTGAAGATGTAGCCAATCTGGAACGGAAGCAGCTCAATGCGAACCTGGTGGCCAGCAGCAGCCCAGGCGCGTGCCTGCAAGCGCAAGAGCTCGTAGCCCACGTAGGAGTAAGTCGATACAAGGTCAAAGTAAAACTTGATGGTGCGCATATTGTCTTTGTACGCGTGATACTGCCGTTGTTGCTGCTGTTGTTATTGTTGCTGTCGTTTTCAAGATGGGTGACGAAAGGCTGTTGAAGATGCGCAAACTCATCTTATACTGGAGTTTGCATCTGGCTCGGACTTTCCCTTGTGTGCCGTTCGAGATCACGTGTGCGAGCAGGGCTCATGTAGTGGGTGGTGTGTTTCTGTGTGTTTCTGCGTTTTCTTTGTGACCGCATCTGAAGACATCTGAACATTAGCTGATGTACTGCGCTGGATAGCGTAAGCAGCAGCAGCAGCAGCAGCAGTTACAAATGGTGACAAAAATAGAGTTGCATAAGCCTGGTAATATGGACCCGTTATCGTTTGATGAGTGTTGGTCTGCTTGCTGGCTGATGAGTGTAATCAGTCGGTTTTTGGTGGGATATTGGCAAATACACGTTCCGCTCGCATCTCCTTTATTGCAGCAATATCATGTGCAATTTAAAAACACACTTCATCGCTCTCCTCCGGCCCAAAAGTGCGTGCTGCTGATGCTGGCTCTTCTACTCTACATCGAACTTCCATCTACTCTTTACGCTTCTTCTTTCTTCTTTTTTCAACAGCACTTTACTTACTTTCTTTATTTTTCTTTATAATTCTTCATATTTCTGCTATACAAGTATCATCTAATAGAAATCATTAGACAACTCCATCAATGGCCAGTCTCCCGCCGTCCGAGACAATCTCACGTCGCATTTACAATGTGTTCCGTGCCATTCTCATGCTCGTTGCGACTCTTCTGGTCGTCTTCAGCACTACTCGGTACTTTGATGAATTCAACCGCCAGTTCTCGCCTCGCATCGTCATGAAACCCATTCTTGGTCCAGACGGCAAGTATGTTTTCGATCAAGAGGTGTACCCTCCAGCTTATGATGGTGTTGACGCGGCGTTTGCGTGGACCGGATACAACGTGTGGTGGCTGTTCAAGGTTGTCGTACTGCTGTCGATCATGGCGATTATCTCAACCCAAGCAAAGATTGTTGGTGCGTCGCAATGTGATGCCTTTTCGGTTGTGTTCCCAACTGCCATCGGATTCTTTTATGTTCTTCCGTAGATACATTGATTATGTTAATAAAAGAAAAAAGAATAGAATAGCAAAGAAAAGAAAAGAAAAGAAAAAGTAAAAGAAGTAAAATGAATGAAATCCTCTATATTTGTCTTGTTAATTTTAAAAGATTAAAAAGTATGAATGCTGATGAACCGTGTTTACCAGTTCTTCATAAAGTCTGCACAAATACTACACATCCATGTCTTGCTGGGTGCATCGCATTTCATGCACCAGACCCGGTTCGGAAGAATGTCGCGGCCAGCAGCAGCAGTAGTTTGGTTCTTGAGCTTGCCATTAACCTTGAGACAGTTGTAGTACTCTTCCAGTACAATGTAGTCCAATCCCGGGAAGCAGGATTGCACAGACAAAACATCTACATGCGAATGATGCTTGTTCTTCTTGGGAGTTGTTGATGTGCCGTTGCTATTTGTGACTGGGACTGAGGCAGATCGTGTCGCAGCATGCAAATCCACTTGGTGTAGCATTCGTTCAATGGCGATATCTGGCAATTGCTCATAGTAAGGCTTCAGCAGATTCCGTCCATGCATCTGGCTGAACTCAACATTCCACTCGGCGCCACAATCCGGTGTGGTTCGATCTTGCTCCAGATAGTCGGCAACAAAGGGACTTGCTTCTCTCTGCCGGTATCGCACAAAGGGATCGTCAGGGCTGAGGGGCAAGCCAGTCATGTGGTGAGAGTGAGGTGTGTGAGCTGAGTGCTGGCCGCTTGAGGCGTAGGAGGCGTGGCTGGCGTCGCGCTCACGAAATGGAATATCCAGCGGTGACAGCGGCGTATGTGGAGTTGTGTTGGACTTTGAGCGAGTGCGGCGGTGCGTGTATTGAGTAGAAGCTCGCTGCTGGTGAGAGTGAGCTGGATTATAAAGAATTGGTTGCAAATGGGGATGTAGGGGGATATCCTGATACTGAGGTTGCAGTTGCTGATAAGGATTTTGGTAGTAGTAGCTCGATGAGCCAAGTCGCTTTGGAACATCGAGAGGCATTGCTGGAGTGGAAGCCTGAGAGCTTGGAGGAGTCGGCAATTGGTGCTGTAGCTTGTACAGAGGGCTAGTGAGAGAAGAGGAGGCGGATAACATTGTTGGGGTATAGGCTGCACTTTTGCTCATTGAAAGAATAAGGCTATAGTCCATTCACGAGGAAGAAGGCGAAGAAGAATAGGGAGGGATGCTGGGATATATAAAGAAGCAGCACAAGAGGAGGAATAGAATAGTGCGCAGCCGGGATATATTGCAATTGGGAGAGTGCGCGCGCGAAAGAGAGAGAGAGAGAGAGAGAGAGGGAAAGAGAAAGAGGTGAACGAGCTTGTGCACGATGGGCTCGATTCTACTCGAATCTACTCTACGAGAGAACTGTGGTGGTAGAGGTGAATGCACAGCGACGCAGTGAATTAGTGCGCAAAAGCAAGGCAAAACAAAACAAAACAATACAAAGAAAACCAGAAAGAAGAAAGTAATTAGCCAGCAGCTGCGTCAGATACACAAAGAAGTGCACACTTACAATTTCACAAAGAAAGGAAAAGAAGACAAAGGGAGAACAGAGCGTCGGCGTCATTCTTTGCAACCGTCAGCCATTCTGTTCCATCAGGACGGATACCAGTCTTTTTAATACTCATTCGGCGTTTTTTTTCTTTTCTTGTGTGTGAAAGAGACCAAAAAGAAAGAATAGAACGGAGAGAAATTACCCAACAGTAAAGCGGCATGCACACCCACACACACAGAAAGAGAGAGAGAGAGAGAGATTGTGTCCTTTGTGGCTTTGTGCACACTAAATGTGACTTTTCTAAACTATACTCTACTTCTATCAAGGCTTTTTACATCTTTGTGACGAAGGGGACTTCGTTTTTCCTTGATGTTTTTTATATTGTTTTAAAAAGTAATAGTAAAAGATAGTAATATAGCTTTTAAAAGAGGGAGTGGGAGTGCAAAAAGGAATGTGTTGAATGTTGATCAAATCTGGGACTGGTTTGTTTGCAGTGTATTTCCGAGAGTAGGCGACTTTTGCGGTGGTGACTGCATTTGATCGGTATAATGTGCAGCTGCAGTAGAAGCCACAACACTCGAAGCCTCGCTCTTGTTGGAGTCTGGATAACCAGCGGCTGATGTAAAAGTAATGATGTGACTCTGCGGAGTAGGCAGGGGAATGGGGGCTGCAGTTACAGTGAATAGCTCCATTGAACGGGGCTGTTGAGCAACGTTATAGTGTTGCACAGACATGCCACCAACAGCAGCAACAGTGTGGTGAGTGCCTGGTGGAAATGATGACATCGTAGCTATCTGGAGCGGAGAGGTAAAGCCACTGCCATCAGCACCAGCATTGATCGGAGCGGGAAGAGCAATTCCTCCAGCCAATTCACTCATGGTAGAGATCGCGGCGTTGCTGGGCATGTGGAGCGATTCAAAGCCTGCTGCCTGCGGGATTGCACCTGGTAGCGAGGCATTGCTAGATGGCATCATTGAGCTGGATGGGAGGCTCAGCGGAGTCATTGGACTGTACTGAGGCTGCTGCAGCACCATGTAGGTCGAAGAAGAGGCTTGGTTGCGGAAGGCGGACGGAGAGTCATCAAAGGAACCCATTAGAGGCATGCCAGGCTGGTAAGGGATGACTGAGCGAGCTGGAACGAGTTGGAGACCAGTGAGATTGATCATTTCACCGCTGGCAGCTGGCAGCGGGAAGCTTGGTCCTGGGAATGGATGGGTGGCGGCAAGCTGATGAGAGTCAGTGTGTGCAGCAGTTGAATATCCACAAAAGTTGGGCATCAACGAAGCAAATATGTGGCTTGCTGAAACAGGTGGAGCAGACGGTGGCACTGCGAACGAGTTAATTGAGCTACTGATTGGCTGATCAGTATCCATAGTTAATGGAGTGAGTTTGAAACGCTTGGCAGCCCCACCGTTGACACCGCCGCTACTATCAACACCATCACCGCCGCTATTACCGTCATCATTAACTTTGACACGCTCTCCAGTAAAACGTATACCAGAGTCAAGCGAGTTAATTGATATAGTTGGCTGGGAGCGAGATGGAGCAGAGCCGCAGTCAAGCTCGGGACAGTGCAGATTGGAGTACAAAGAGTCAGTGCGGCGATGGAATGACGGGAGACTGATCATCGAGTCAGATGATGCAGCGGAATCGGCCATGGTCAGCATCGCCGACACGCCAGTCAAGTTCGACGAATCCATGCAGTGCACTTGAGATGACTCGCCATCACCAGCTTGGGATGTCTCAGTGCTCTTGAAGCTGTCGTGATTAGCATCTGTACGACTCTCCATATCAACACTCAATTGGTCAAGTGGATAGGCAAGTGTGGATGTCAGTGAAGGAGGAGGTGGAGGAGTGAGATCAGCACTACTAGATTCCTCACCCTTCTCAAGACCAGCATCAATATCACCATCTTTCTGAGTGTCAACATCAGCATCAGCATCAACATTATTATCAATATCAGAGGTATTATTTGGAATAGATGGATCATATATTGGACCACCACGAGGAACAACCTTATCACGGATCTCAAGAACCTTCTTATCAGTGGTAGTGTAAACAATATCAGGTGGAAAGCGATACGACTGGTTATCAACAATATCAAATAGTGGACGTATGTGTTTCAGAGTTGGATCATCAGATGGACGCCGAGTTAGTTTCTTACTTCCAGTTGGGCCATCTCTGTAATAACAGATTAAATGAACATTACTTGTGCCAATCTTAATAGTCATTGTCTTTTTACGCAGTCCACCCTGAAGCATGTAAAATATTCCCTTATTGCTGCCATATACATGTGCGATGTTAACATCTGGTGCTCCATCTCTGGCCCAGCGTGTAACTGTTTTTGAATTGAGTGCTGCTGATGCACGTTCATCCAGTGGAGCCATTTTGACTCGATTCTTGTTGCCATCACTAGAAGCAGAAGTAGCAACGGCAGCAGCAACAGTGGTAGACGATGATGATGGAGTAGTTGAACTACTATCTTCACTGGGCTCGTTGCCATTGTAGCCATCATCCACAGCAACAGAGGCTGTCACGCCTGATGAGCATTTCTTGGATGCTGATGCGGCAGATGCCTTCGATGTCCTGGAGCGAGTTGATACATTTGGTGCCTGCGGCTTGGTCGTTGACTGACGCTTGCGCTTGGCACTCTTCTTGCTCTTCCGAGCTTGAGCTGCATAATCTGCATCATCAGCATCTGAATCACCATCAAAAATGCCATCCATATCATCTTCCTCGTCGTCATCGCTGAATAAAGATGCACCAGCATTGCCATCAGCACGGAGAGCATGTTTGCGCATTACAACCACGCGTTGATTAATGTGTTCTGCAAACTGTGCCAAGCTGAGCCGGCTTGGAGCTTTAGGCAGTGTTCCAATCTCGGCTAACTGATCTGATGTGAGTGCTGTGATAGCTGATGCATCTCCACTGCCGCCACTGCCACTACTGCCACCACTGCCGCCACTGCTATTACCACCATTACCACCATTATTCGAGCCAAAGAGAGTAATCCGCTTCGAACCACGTGAATTGATCGGCTCAATATAGTCAACATCATTCTCATCATCATCTTCATTATTATCAATATCATTATCATTATCAACGATCCCGCCAGAATCCAAAGCTGACAGCTTCGCAGGCAGTTTATTCTTCTTCTTTCGAGCTGGTTTCGACTGTTGTCCCAGTACAATCTTGCCCACAGATGGCAGAATCTTGTTTGCTAATTCACGATACACCAGAAAGTTACTGTTGATACGAGAAGGAGTCCATGAGCGAGAGTCTGTCCAACGCTTGATGTGACTCTCTTGTTCATCATAAATAACAACACTGCCGGCATCGAGACTATTCTTCTCTGCATCGGTCAGACGACGTTTGACACGCGGAATCGTACCAGTGCGCGCCGCTTCAATCAAAATGAGAGCATCTTCTGTGGTGTGAACATATCCAGTCCAGCATGACATGTAGAATACAGAATACAGATACAGATACAGATACAAGTGTCTAATTGAGTATGAGAAAAGAGGGTGTGAGTGTACAAACAACAAGGATGGATGATGTAATAGATGCTGGATACAGTTCAAGAGTCAATGTATCACCAGCAACAGCAACAATAACAGCAATATAGAGCTAGAGCGAAAAGAAGCGAAGGGAACAAGCAAGTAAGCAAGCAACCAGGTGACACGCGTAGGAGGAGATGGAGGAGAATAGGCGGTAACTTGTGGATCAGAGCTTGCGATAGAACAAACTTTGTACTCAGCAAAATCTGTTCACAAAGCAAAGAACCACAGCACAAGCTGCAACAATAGTGTTGACCGCGTTGATGGCAACTGTTCAAAATGTGCGGGTGGATGAGTGAGCGAGTGAGTGAGAAATGACACGCGAAATTGGCACGAGCTGACGAATGAGATCAAATCGCGAGAGAGGGAGGAGAAGGCTAATGAGTGCGAGCGTCGGCATACTACGGTAGGTGCTAATCGTGTTGAGAGTGTGGGTGATGGACCAGAGGATGTGATGCGATGACAAATGAGCAATCGATGGATCTTGACAGAGCTTCCGAAATGACATTGGAACAACGCGTCGCCACTTTATTGATGTCGCCATTACTGTTGTTGTTGTTGTTGTTGTTGTTGTTGTTGTTGTTGTTGTCGATTTTAAAAATGAAGAGCACTAACCATTCTGAGTCCATGCCGCTGGATATGCCATCTTCGAGCATACTGTGACTGAAGTGTGGCACTGTTGTTACAAGCTGCGCATGCGAGAAAGATGCCTCCGTTTTATGCAGGTCGCGTGCGAGTCCATTCCTTGATGCCTCCAAGACTGCAGCCAGTGTACCTCTGCCTCTTTCTGTACCGAACTTGCCTACAGTTTTTCACAGCAACTCAGATCGAACAAGCGGCATGTTCAAGGATCAGCCAGGCAAGCGCCGGCCGGGCCAAAAGCAACGACCACAACAGCAACAACAAACGACTCCTGGCGCAAACGGAGTCTATCCGCCTACCGCAGTAACCGCAGCCTCACACCAGCCGCCACAACAGCAACAACAGAAGCAGCCACACCGCCAAGCTGCGAAACAGCAATCTCGCGCAAACAAATCCCCTGTTCAACAACAACAGCAGCAACAGCAGCAGCAGCTACAGCAGCGGCAGCCAGCTACGACTGCTGGCGCGTCGAAGGCTCCTCCAAAGAAGTCATCTGGCAAGATTTGGGACTCTGATGACTCTGACGATGACTACTACCCACTCCAACACTCATCTCCTCAACCATCGGCTCCAGCTCCAGCTTCAGCTTCAGCTCCAAAGACTGAGTTGAAGCCGCTCAAAGTGTGGGACTCGGATGATGGCGATGACGACGAAGTAGGTGAGTTCCGCATGTTTGATCCTAGCGAGCTGATGCCAGACGAATTGCGTTTGAAAGATGGCGACTTGTCTGGGCTGGATGCTGAGGAAGAAGGTGTCGAATTAGATCCCACTCAGCAGCTGGTTAACGGCATTCTGGATTTCCTCACCGATTGTTTCCCCCAGGTTCCACGCTCAGAAGTGATGCTAGCAGTTGAGCTGTACATTATAACATCTGGTGACATTCCGCGGCCTGGCCAAACTCCATTTACTCAAGAGGCTGTGGCATCAATTTGTGATCGATTACTGGATGAGATTCGCTACGAACAGAACAAGGAAGCTGATGCAATCTTGGCACGCAAATTCCAGAATCAAGCGACATTCGCCGATTATGACGATGCATACAGGTACATGGAGTCTGGCCAAGACGGCGATGGAGACGGTGATGATGCAATTGTATTTGCTCAGTCATCTGTCGCTAAATCACCTCGGCTGGAGATCGATAGTGCATCGACGAAGGGCAGCGGCTCAGCTGGCTTGACTCGTGGCCAGCGTAAGCGTCAAAAGAGTAAGGCAAAGAAGGAGCACGAAAAGCAGCAGCGAATGGCAAAGAATCAAATTGGTAGTGGGCTATCTGCTGGTCCACAGACTCGCAGGGAGTTCCGAAACGAGTACGGCTTTGCCCACTTTGAAGTTAGCCCGGATGCAATGAGCGAGCTGGCTATCATCTTCCCAGACATACCAACTAAAGTGCTCGAGTCTGCTCTGCGCAAAAACAAGGGTGTCATTGAGGATTCCGTCAACTATCTCTTGGCATGGCAGTACCAGGTTGGCTTGGTTTCTGGTGCTTATAATGACGATGACGACTATGGTAATGATATTGACGATGAGCCAGAATCTGCAACTGTTTCTAGCTCCAGCATGGCTGAGCTGGATGGCACGACTCCATTTGAGCCAGCTGGACGGCTGAAGTCACAGTCGCGCACGTCCACCATCATCTCTGCCGATGCTCTCGATGTTGAAACGCTCCAGGAGGTTCTCGAGGTTCGGCGTGGTACGCGTACTGAGGACGAGAGCAAGTTCCGCGGCATCATGTCGGCTCTTCTCCAACGTACTGACCTTGGTGGCGGCGGCAGAAGCGGCAATGCCAAACATGTCGACATGGATCTGTTGATTGCCCGTTCTCTCGTCAGGGCTCGTGCTGAGCGTTCTCGCCAGATGATGGAGGACAGTATCACCAACAACTCCCTGACTGAGCTACGCAAGTCGCACATGCCGGTCGTTGTCAACATCAAGGGTAGGGATGCAGCTGATGCTTACTCTGTCCGCCGCGGCGCTCAAGGCGGCCACATGGGCGAAGCGGTCATTGTGCCCACTGTGATCGATTTGCACCACTTGAGTGTCTCTAATGCCCTGGCCGTTGCTCGCCATGAACTCGTCAGGTGGTGGATGGGGATTTACGGCCAAACAATGTACCGCACTGCCACTGGTCGTGTAACCTCTGGCCAGCAAATGCGCATCATTACTGGCCGCGGCAACCACTCCGTTGGAGGTATCGCTCGTATTCTGCCAGCCGTCAGTCGCATGTTGGCATACGAGGGCTGGCGTCATTCCAGAGAGGTGGGCTACTTTATTATTGATGGCCGCAGAAATGCTCTTGGAACTCATTACGACTCCTACTTGTAAACCCTTGCACACACCATCACTCATTTGTTTATTTGTTCATGCTCATTTGTTCATTATCATCTGTTCATTCATTCTCTTATTATCATTACTGAATAATCGATATTTCATTTACATTCTCTGCTTAACTCGAGTATCAAAGAGGTTTGAAGCCAATGGAGTTACTTTGATGCGAAATGTCCGGTCGACTAATCAGAGGAATCATGCGCCGCACACCCTCTTCTTTCCCAATGCCACCTGTACTGACGCAGTAACCCCCGTCAAACAGTCTGTAAAGTGTGCTCTCCTACTCCGTATGGAAAATCACTAGATTTCTCAGTCGACGCGTTTTCGCTGTTTGAAAGAAGAAAAAAAACACAAGCGACAGTGCGCACAGGCCGGGTAACTCTTGCGAGTGCGAATGCTGTGCTGGCTCTATTTGGAGGGGCTTGGCTTTCTGTTGCTGTCTTCTCTGATGCGTTTTGTTTTTTCTTTCCTCTAACATCGTCAGCAACACAACAGCAGCAACAACAGCAACACAACAGCACATCGTCAGCTCTACAGCAACCAATGTCGCATAGACCTCCACCGCCTAACTACGCTGGTTCGTACGGCCGTCCTCAGCAGGGCTCGTATTACCAGCCCCAGCAACAGTATGGACGACCACCTCCACCTCAGTACAACCCGACACCGCCGGGATCCTACTACAACCAGCGTCCGCACTACCAGCCACCAGCTCAGCAAGGCCCACCGCCAGGCGCGGATCCTACCCTGTGGTATTGGTTCACTGCCGTCGACCAGGACAGATCCGGTGCCATTTCTGCTGACGAACTTTCAGCAGCGCTCGTCAATGGCGATTTCACGCCGTTCAACATGGAGACTGTCCGCTTAATGCTTAACATGTTTGATTCCGATGGCGATGGCACAATCAACTTCCAAGAGTTCTGCGGTCTCTGGCGCTACATTGAAGATTGGAAGAAGTGTTTCCGCAGTTTTGACACTGACGGTTCTGGAACGATTGATCAATTTGAACTGTTTGACGCATTGAAGCGATTTGGATTCAACGTGTCGCGCGGATTTGTTGAGCATGCAGTGAGAAAGTTTGACCGCAAAGAAGGCAAGCCAGGCCAGCAGAGTGGAACCCTGACATTTGATTCATTCATTCAGGTTTGCGTCACGGTGCGGACGCTAACAGAAGCATTCAGACGATTCGATACCGATGGCGATGGCTGGGTCAATCTCAGCTACGATCAGTTCCTTTTGTTGTCCATCGGTGGACGCTCAGCTTGAACAACTCGTACACACAGGCCCTCGTGTAGACTCTAACTTTCCATTCCAATATTTTTTTTAAAGCAGATTGCAAAACAACCAACGATGTCAAATGTGACGCTCTGGATGAGATGCTGAATCAGCGCTGGAGATGGCTGGTGGT
>MU602729.1:44080-60922 GCA_025201865.1 Ramicandelaber brevisporus | reverse complement strand
ATAATGGCAACTGAGATCGGATAGTGAATGTGCTTGTTAGGTAGTAGCGGCCATGCATCGGCAAAGAATGCGACTAATCCGCCGAGTACAAGCAAGACGAGCAGTATCTGAAGAAATGGATTTGCTGAGCAGAAGCAGTAGTTGAATACCCGCTTAATAACGCTGGTTATCCGCTCTCCCAGTATCGCCCTGCTGGTTCGTGCAATGAAGCTTGGAAGGTTGGTGGTGAGGTAAAAGTAACATGGTCGTAGCGGTGTATCTTTGAATGTCTGAGATGGTCCTAAAAGAAGAATCAAGAAGGTTGCACTCATGAGTACTGCAATCGTCAGCAATACTGCTGATCCGACCTCCATCACGACACAGACGGCACAGACAGAGAGATAAGTTTACTGTTCAGGCGGAGGAAGGAAGGAAGGGGGAGAGAAGTGCTTACTGATGAAGTGTTGTGTGTTGTCGAAGGAGATTTGCCGAGTTGGCGTGCATCCCGTTCTTCGTTCAGCTCCAAGGCGAAACACAAAAATACTAATTCACTTGCCTACTGATGGACTCTTCTTTGAACGAGCTAGCCAAGCTAGCCGTGAAGCAACGGACAACGGCAGACGTGGCCATCAACGCCATCGATACGTTGATTGCAGATCTACGCCAGGCTCAAGCACGCGCTGCCAAAACTTCATCAGAAACAGCGGCACTTCAGCAGCAGGAACAGCAACCACAACAACAGCAGCAACAGCAGCCAGTCACTACTGGAAGTGGCAAGTCTACCAAACCGCCATCGTCAGCTGCTCAACTTGCCCCAATACTGGCACGAGCTAAACAGAATATGCGGCAGCTGACAGACCAGCACAAGGAGCTTTACACCACTGCTGGTCGCTATGGAAAGCAGCTTGATAAACTGTTCAAGAATGCAGATGCGGATGCTGTGGCAAGTGCAGCCGATCCATCTGCATTCGAGGGTAAAGAGTCAGATATTAACCGAGCGATTGCAATGCATTTAGTCAGACAAGGGCATTCAAACGCTGCGCTGTCGCTGGCCAAAGAAGCCAACATTCATGTATCGCTGGATCAAGCCCCAAAGTTGATTGAGCTGAAGAGCATTGTTGATAGATTGGACTGTGGAGATGTTTTATCAGCACTGGAATGGGCATCGTCTCACCGATCAGTCTTGGATTCACGAGAGTCTGAACTGGAGTTTGCATTGGCTGCCAAGCTGTATACTGACAAAATAAAGAGTCAGCAGCTGGATGATGCATTGAAAACTGCTCGTAGTCATTTGCAGTATTTTATGAAATCACAGCACTATCGTGCAAAGGCTTCAATGATTATGACCGCTGCATTCTTCTCAAATAGTCAGCAACAGCAGCAACAGCAGCAGCAACAGTATCAACAGTCTGGCTATAATTCAACCCAGCCACTGCCAGCCAGATATAGAGTAATCGAGAGTCTAATTTCGCTGGATAACATTCGTCAGCAGTTTGTGCGCGAATACTGTATTGCAAACAATATTGCACACAGACCATTGCTAGAAGTGGCTACCACATTGGGAGTTGCAGCTGTTCCAGTGATGATTCGGGTTGGAAGCATCATGAAGGACAAGAAGACCGAGTGGAGCACTCAAGATGAACTGCCAATGGAAGTGCCTTTACCTGATGGATCTCGCTTCCACTCGGTATTTGCATGCCCTGTATCAAAAGATCAAGCGAGCGATGTCAATCCTCCAATGATGCTGCCATGTGGACATGTCATCTCGCAGGAGTCGATCCAGAAACTGGCGAAAGGAACTCGTGGCAACGCTCTGGCAGTTGCACCACCATCTGCGAGATTCAAGTGTCCGTACTGTCCGGGCTCATGCACTGTTGCTGACACCCAGCCTGTTTACTTCTAGCCACCTTAACTCACACTCACATCCACCTCCCCTCCTCCACTGTATTCTTTTTTCCTCCATTGCAATTTTCTTTTAATCAACAAACAAATTCAAAGCATCAGGTTAAAGTTGAGATTTAATCGAGTCAGCTGCGAATGTGGCTGTTAAGAACCGGGATGTAACTTCAGCCACTTCATCTGGCGTGTTGAGGGCCATCAGATGACCACCTTTGTCAATCTCTGCTCCAGTCGTATTCATGCACATTCTGACCAGCTCTCTACCGTCCTCAACCGGAATAAAATCACTTGTCTTTGAGTGCACCATCAGCTTGGGCAGAGCAAGCTGCTTTTGAACAAACCAAAATGCAGCATTCGAAGACATACCACCACCGATATAAGCCATGGCTTCTTGCAGCGGCAGTGTCTTTAGTTCGACAGTTTCTGTGCCATCTGCCGATTTGACAACATGCGTTCCATACTCTACAAAAAGATCACGTGCTGTTTGAGTCCACCGCAAATAGAATCTGTTCTTGTTGATATACTCGAGCGCAGCTTGTTTTGATGGCCACTTTGATTTTCTGTGCAATGCAAACACAGCTGCTCTGAATGTTGGATCTGGAACCTCGAGTATAGTGAACGGCGAGCACCCCGGATCCAGCATCACTAGAGCATCAAATGTGGACGGCCGCATAGCTTCAGCCAGCACCAAAATCGCAGCACCCATTGATCCACCCATTCCGACAACCTTGGATCTGCGGCCACTTTGATTGCATAGGTTTAGGGAACCAATAACGCAGTTCAAGTCGCGAGCAGCATCAAACCAACAGAACTTGGTTGATTCGGGCACTTCGTCGACACTCTTGTATGGCGAGTACTGCTCACTGTTGAGCAGTGCAGAGTCGGCATGGTTGCGATGGTCAAACAGCACAAAGCGCTCAATATACCAGCCGTTGACAACTGCCTGATTCTGGAGGATTCCACGCATACTGGGATACCAGCACTCCTTGGGGAGGTAGACGGCCTGTGCAAGCACCATCGTGACGGGTGTCAGCTGTGTCCGCGCAGTGTCCTGCAGCTGAGCAGCTGGCGTGCACTCGAGGACAGCTATCTTGTATGGTGCAGTTGAGGCATTGACACTGTATCGTTTTTCGCTCCACGGCCAGTCCATTGATTGAAGACTTTGGTCAAAGTGTGCTGCGTTGTGCTGTGCTGTGTTCAGTATTCGTGTTGTGTATTCGTGTTTGTGTTCGTACTTGTGTTGTGAAGCTGTGAATATGCACGTCAGTGAGCAGATGTATGTCAGTGAATCGAGGAGACTGAAAAAGGAGAATCACCGAAAGCGGACTGAGGACAAATGCGAGTCGAACAATATACAGAGAGAGAGAGAGAGAGAGAAAAGGAGAATGAATGAGAATGAGAATGATCATGTGGATTCCTACAAACTCAGTGAATGCAACACTCGGATGACCCGAGACCGCTGTAGATTCTCCCAGCGCAGCAGCAACAGCAGCAGCATATGATCTGGAAACGGATGAGAGTACCTTTCCGCATGCATTTCATTTGCTGTTGCTGCTGCTGTTTCTGCTGCATCTCTCTTTGCCTTCCATTTGCAAAATGCCATACTCATGTCCCAAATGTGGGTATCATGATATTTGACATTGTACTCCGCTGTAAATTTAGAATAGGATCATGCTCTGCAAACTCAGCAGATGTGACAGATCGCGAGTCAATTATGAGAATTCTCTGAACAATCCGATCCCAAGCATTCTTGGCGTCCCGAGATGACAACGCCTCTGTGTCATGCACATTACTAAGCATTTCAACTGCATTAATATATTTTGCCCGCCAAATAGACACTTTTAAAAACTAATAGTGAAAATAATAATAGATGAAAAAACTTAATGACGAAGATGAACTGCAATGAGAAAAATTGTGGTTGCTAAAAAGGATGTTGCTTATGAGAAGATGAAGAAAGAGAAAAGAAGCTGCACGGCAGCGAACGAATAAAAATAAACCGGTATAGAGAGAGAGAGATGAAGAAGTATGTACGAGGAAAGATTGGAGATGTATGGTAGGTGATGGATTAGTTGTCAAAACTATACAAGGAATGGTGAAAAGACAGGAAATGTAACCGAGAAATTATGAGACAAGGTCAAGTACAAAGGAAGGAGGGGGTAATACTGATGAGGGATATACTGATAAAGGATGTTGATGGTGATGGTGATAGGTCGTTAAGCTCTAGTTATTTAGAGCGGACCAGTGCCAGCGTATGGGGTCACCGGGAGAATCGAGTAGGTTGGCTGAGTCGGTGGCTTGACTGTGTAGGTTGGTGGTGGGCTCACAGTGTAGCTGGGCTTGGATGGGGAGTACGGAGGGAGGGTTGGCGGGCTGGATGGAGAGTACGGAGGGAGAGTTGGGGTGTAGGTTGGCTTGGAGCTGCTAGTGGTGCATGGGCTGGACGATGGGGGTGGTGGGACGCTGTAGCTGGATGGTGGTGGTGGCGGTGGGCCATATGAAGACGACGATGGAGGAGGTGGTGGTGGGCCGTATGACGACGATGGTGGGTGTGGCTTGTACGACGATGGTGGAGGTGGTGGCGGTGGTGGTGGTCCGTACGAGGATGATGGGACAGGAGTAGTCGAGCATGGTGTGCTGGAGCTGACTGGAGGTGGTGTGTACGATGGTGGAGGAACAGGAGTGTACGACGGTGGAGGAACAGGCGTGTACGAGATCACTGGCGGCGTGTACGAGGTGACCGGTGGTGGAGAGTAAGAGCTGGCAGGTGGGGTGTACACTGGTGGCGTGTCGCAGATGGTCTTCGTGAACAAGACAGTAGCTGTTGGAGCGCAGACATCTCTGGTCGTGGTGCAAGTCGTGGTAACAACGGAGCCTGGCACGGTGGATGTCACAGTGTTAACTGCTGTTGTGGTGACAGTGGCAGTGCTTGGTGGAGCGGTCACAGTGACGGTCGCGTTGTAAACTGACGACTGCGTCACGGTTGAGGTGGCAGTCTCAGTCACGGTTGCGTTCACGGTCTTGGTTGCCGTGGCGGTTTCAGTGACTGTGGCATTGGCGCCTGGAACGGTCACAGTGTTCGTGGCGGTCACGGTGCAGGTCGAGGTGGCAGTCTGGATGACCGTGCTTGGCACAGTGATTGTGATTGGTGGAACGTATGGGCAGCTAGCTGGGGACGATGGTGGAATGTAGCTCGATGGTGGTGGCACGTAAGACGATGGTGGTGGAACGTACGAAGATGTTGTGCACGGGCTGGACGATGGTGGTGGGACGTATGAGGAAGTGGTGCACGGGCTCGAGCTTGGCGGTGGCACATAGCTGGACGATGGGGGTGTCGGCTTGTAGCTCGATGGGGGCGTTGGCTTATAGCTCGATGGGGGTGTTGGCTTGTACGAGGAAGTGGTGCACGGGCTCGAGCTTGGTGGTGGCGGGGAGCTTGGGCCGTAGCTGGAGCTAGATGGTGGTGGTGGAGAGCTTGGACCGTAGCTTGAGCTGGACGAAGAGCTTGATCCGTAGTAGCTCGAGCTTGACGACGAGCTTGGTCCGTAGCTCGAGCTCGGGCCGGGTGGTGAACTATATCCCGAGCTCGGGGAAATTGGAGGAGGAGAAATTGGAGGCGGGGAGATAGGAGGAGGTGGTGGTGGTGGAGCCTGAGCCGAGACGGCCGTCGCACAGGCTGCAGCAACGAGCAAAGCAATGGAGGTAACCTTCATGTTTGTGACTGAAAAATGGGCAGTGATGTTTGCGTTAAGGCTACTGATGCTTTATGTTATAAACAGTGAAGTAATGTATGGAGGCAAAAAAAGGACTGAAGAAGAATAGAATGGAGGGACGAAGAGTGTGTCGATGTAGCTGCAGCTGGAAGGCGACAGTGTTGACCTTTTTATACAGTGAAGCGTGTCTAACATCACTGTGTCCGGAACGGATGGACGAACGGACGAACAACAGCCGTCCAGATTCGATTATCGCAGCAACAACCGACTCACTTGGCATGCAAGTGTGAGTGCCAGTGTGCGTGTGTGTGCTCAACTCTCTTTCTCTCCTCTCTTCTCTGTTGTGGGCGTATGTCAAATTTGCATTCTCTTTGGGGGTTGTTTTGCCGCCAAAAATTCCTTAAAGGTTTAAAAATAAAAGTAATTATTCTATTTTCCTCTCTCTCTATGGATGTGTATAAAAAGACTGTGTCTATTCACGGTGAATCGCGTGGAGCCTAGTCTGCACTGTGTGTGTGTTGTGTGTTGTGTGGGTGAATGGGGCGAAAAATGGGCGAAAAATATGTGTGTGTGTGTGTGTGTGAGAGTGGGACTGTCTTTTGACCACCGGAAATACCGCAGCAGTGAAAGCCTCCAGTCCACCTCCACTCCATTCTCTCTCTTGTGACTGCAGCACAAAAAAACGTAATTATGACTACCGTCGCTGCTTTCGTTGCTGCTTTCGCTGCCGATCCACACACACTTTTTCGCGGAAGCCGCTGTCGTAATGGTGTTTCTAAAACAGGCGCCACTCGCATTCTTATCTTCGTATCCCGAAACGGCAACATCGATTATAAAAATATCACCACGAATTGTCCACAAATAGTCGTTAAAAAAGGCTGGCAAAAGTCAAAAAGCAAACCATCAACTTGACGCGTAATTCAACCTGAAAGATACTAACATCGATCGTAACCTCTCGTAGGCTTCGATTCTGGCAACCTTGTTACACTTGCAGTTGCAGCAGCAACATCCTTCGATAAAAGAAAAAGAAAAGAAAAGAAAAGAAAGGAAAAGAAAAGAAAAGTAAAGAAAAGAAAAGAAAAGAAAAAGGGCTACGAGAACATTCCGGCGAACACTATACACAAAGTTGATCATCAGGGTCATACAGAACTTGCAGCCGGACATTGTTGAAGCTAAGTGTTTGATGCAAGAAAAGCCTGTGCGCCGCAGTACACTAAACCACGCGGTTTCTACACTAACCAACGCCACCGCTAATGGTCACAAACGCGGTCTCCCTCACCCAAGCCTTACTTTTACACAAAAACTATAAAAGTGATTACACAAGAGTATCTAAAAATGATTAAAGCGGAAAGAGGAGGTATTAATTGGTGTAACTCTGCTATTACTCTAACAACAGCAGCAATTGTTACTTTTTTGTTTATTTTTTAAAGGTCCAAGTTGTGATTCTTTGCATGCATACGCATCCACCGAGAACGGCAGTATCGCATCGACCGAGTACCAACAAGTTGAGCGACTGCTTGCCAAGTATGCATCTGCTGTAATGTCAAGCTCTCCTTGTCGCTGCCAGCGGTTGCAGTTGCATTAAGTGCACCTTTGTAAATGGTCTTGACGGCATCAACCAGGCGGGCGTCTTCATCGGCAGTCCATGGTCCGCTAAACACCAAGCCATGTTGCCGGGCAATGCTGTAAAGGTGAGTGGAAAATCGAGTTTTGCATTGATCCAGCGGTCGGCCATTGCCATGCAACTTGGCGATTGTGCCCCAGTGCGCTGATGTTAGCTTGCCTCTGGTCTGGCCATTTTTGGACTGCTTGTGCTTTGCAATTTCCTCATCAACCAGTGTTGCCAGATGTGGATCATCAGCCGGCGGCTGTGGGACTTTGCCAACAATCGCGGGAAGATCCACATCAGGCTGCCACTTCAAGTAAAATGCAGATGGATGCAATCTGCGAACAATGTAAACCAGGCGCTCAATTTCAGCCTCAGTCCAGTCTTCTTTGTTACAATCTGGACTTAATGAGTAAACCCATCTACAGTAACAGCTGGCCTTCGATCTTCCAGGTAACAATTGAGAAGCAGCTTGCCATTTATGGCCGTGAGTTTCTACAAACAATTTCAATATTTTATCTTCTTCCGGTGTCCATTTTCTAACAACAGCTCTGGTTGCAGCACCAACTGTCTCACGGAGTAGTTGAATGTGCGCTTCATTTTTAGTTGGTTGTTTCTGTAGCTTTGGGCTGTGTAGTTTGGATGGCTGTATGCTTGTATCAACAGACTCGTTAAGCGGCAGCTGAGTGAGAAATGTGTCAAGCTGTTGTAGCTGCAGTTGCTGTTGCTGTAGCTGCTGTTGTTCATGATGTTGATCCCAAACTTTATCCAATTTATCCAAAGATGATAATATTTGATCCTTATAAGATTTCATACTACGGAATAGTTGATGGCTTGCCCAGTTTCTACGAATAATCTCATGTTGATCAACAACCAAGCCATGTTCACCAGTGACTGTTACACTAGTTGATTGTATTGCTAAAGTTGGTGACTCTGCTGGAGGTAAAATTGACATATCCCGAGTATTAACTGGCTGAGATCGTAAAAACTCCAATACTTCATATCTTCTTCTGCAAGCCTCACCTGATCTTCCACTGCCCAACTCATCAGCTACTTTCCCCCAGCTAACCCATCTTTTCAAATCAAGATATCCATCCGACGATACCTCAATAACTGGCTCAGTCACATTGATTTTATCGTCATCTGAGCGCCGTTTTGCTCTTTTATAGCGCAGTCTTGAGCGCTGCTCATCCTTCAAATGACTGATGAATCGCTTTCTAAGTGATTCCTGTGACATTTTTTCCACAATCTCCTGCAGTTTCAAATCTTCTGGATGTGACCAAAATAGTCGTCTTTTGGAGCGAAGCTTAGAATCAATGCCAGTGTCATTGTCAATATCAATAACATTATCGATATCTAAGTCAGTCACACCTCCATCTACTCCATCGATTGCAAAATTTGGAGAATTCTGGCGACTTGACATAATAATATCAGTGTCATTTGAATTGCTACTGCTACTGCCAATGTTGGTGATATTGGTGTTATTGGTAATACCACTATTAGAGAGAAGTAATGTGTTGATGTTAAAGGATGAGCCAACAACTGGCCGTAGTCTATTGTTCTTTGCAAACTCCATTACCTGTTTCTTTATTATTATTGCATTTTCCAGCTTCATTGACTTAGGTTTATCATATGGTTCATTCGTGTTCTCCTCCATATTCTCTTTGACTGTTTCCAGAATGTGTCTAAACTGTTCACAGAATGAGGATGATATCACAACTCCATCCCCTACAACCACCCTTCTCCTCGTTCCAAATAACATTACAATCTTACCAAACAGTGTTGTCATTGCAGATACTGTTCGCTCAACTGGAATGTACTGCTCCTCTGTGGACTCTGCATGCTGCTGTAGTTGTTGATGTAGTTGTTGCTGCTTCTGTTGCTGTTGATGTTGCGTCGAATCAAGCGTGTCAATGTATGCACGGCGTCTTTTCTCGTACTCTTTATAAACATCTTCCCATAGAACAGCTCGTGAGCATCCATCTGTGGCTGAATATATGCTTTCAAAGAACCACTGCCGTTCAAATGGATGCCATCGTATTCGTCGCGGCCGAGTCTCTTTTGTCGAATGTTTATCTGAAGCTGCAGACGTCGCAAATAGCCGCTCTGATCTGAGCGCAACAGTGGTTGCAGCAGCTGTCACTAATCGAGATCTCGAAACAGGTAGCAGTAACATTGGCACTGCTGACAGAGCCGATGTAGCTATCCGCAGGCCAGACAATGGTAGCGATTGCCGTGCGAAGGTTGTTGACGACCTTTGGATCATCTTGCGAGATTAAGTATTTTGTATTATTTTTTGCAATGGCATTTCCTCCTCTATTCATTTTGCTTTTACAATGATGAATGATGATTATGACTACGCTGCTTCAAAAGAACAGCGAACGAGATTGCCGGGAAGACATTGACACTTGGTTGCATCTGGAAGAGCAGCTGTGCATGTTTCGGCTTCTGTCATGCGACCGCAAACACGCTTGCCCGACATTGTGCAGTAGCAAATCATTGACTCGTCGTAAATGAAGCTACGTGGCTTGCCTGCAACACAAACTGCATCTGGATCCGAGTAAATTGTGCAATACTTGAGTGTGCGGTTGATGGTTGGCTCGTTGTCAGGTCCTTGATCCACGCAAAAGTACGAGTTACAGCCGTCAAAAACACTCACGAAACCATCGAACGCCTTCAAACACGCCTGACTTGGAATATCCTTTGAACAAACAGCAGTCAACGATAGTGCAAGTAACACACCAAACACAGTGATTCGCTTCATTGCAGCTGCGGTAAAAACTAACAATTAAACTTCAAAGTCAGCAATAAAATGAAAAAAGTAATAGAAGAAGAAAAAGAAAAAGAAAAAGAAAAAGAAAAAGAACAGAAAAAGAACAGAAAAGAGGGTTTGTGGAGAGTGATAGAGAAGAGTAGAGTAGAGAAGAGAAGAAAGGTTAGGAAAAGAAGAGTGGCAGAAGTGCATACTCACTCATATGCATGTAAGAGTTCTGCGTTTACTGTCCTCTCCATCCCTCTCTCTCACTCCCTAATCACAAAAGTCAATCATATTATGCTATGTATATATTTTAAGAACAGAAAGGGTCACTATTACTGGGATGCTACAGCAACTGATACCGAGACACCGCTATTGACATCACTTGCAGCGCTGACTCCATTTTCACCATTTTCATCAGCCTCGGCAACAACAGCTGGAGGAATATTAAGCTCAACGCGCAATTGAGCTAGCTTGGCCGCAGCACCATCGCGCTGAGCACCAGCTGGTAATCGAGGGAGTGCGGTCTCCACAGCTGCAATGTACAGATTTGGTTCACGCTGAGCCAGCTCAACCAACTGAGTCCAAGGGAGCTGCATAGTAACTGAGATTAAAGAGGCTAACCAGCCTAATGATACGTTTGAAGATGATGCCGAAGAGGTGTTACACAGCTCAATAGTCTTTATACAGCAGAATATAAATCCACTCCACAAAACCTTAGTCATATTCCAAATTTGTTTTGCTACCAATTTTCCAAGTAAATTTGTAACAAAACTGATCAAATTTCGCTGGAATATGTCAATCGCACGAATAACAGTGCGCATCAGCAGCGTAGGCAGAGCAGGCTGTGTTGTGCTAACAGACTGCTGCTGCTGCTGTTGTTGCTGTTGTGATTGCTGGAATCGAGCGATATTAGCGGTTGATAGAGCAGAGTTGCCTTCCACAAGACGCTGCAATGCTGTAGCCACAACTTCACTACTGAATATATCTGAACTCTGTAAACAGAGGTCAATAGCTTTGGCAGCCTTGTTCAAAAACTTGTTTGCCGGCGTTGCAATTGGCTTACGTGAGCCAGCTGATGCCACGGCAGAATCCATCAAGTGCAACGCACACAATAACTCTGTGGGAGTGAGTTTGGCACGGCCTGACGCTTGCAGTGAAGTGTCAGCAATCACAGAAGAAGAAGATGATGATGAACCAGTGATGCTGGCCGAGGCAGTGCAGATTCGCTTGAATACTTCACGAAGAATGTCGTCCATCTTGGGTCCATCTGGCTGGTCCAACATGTCCACCAAGCGAGGCAGCTGCATGATAATTTCGTTGCGAGGCAATTCAGCCATCACTGGAATTAAGAAGTTAATGTCGTTATCAGTTAACTCCGAGTAGGCATGGCGAGCAACCTCCACCAAGGCCGGGGTTGGACGCCGCGACGCATCGTTGACCAGTGTGACCATCAAGCTCAACGCAAGTTTGTCACTACCAGCTGGGAATGAGCGCAGTGCAGACAGCAAGGCAGGCGAATCCATGCCAATCTTGGAGACGGCGGAGCGCATCAACTGCGCAATGACAGATTGAAGCCATGCAGGCGACTGAGAATAAAGATTGAGAACATCGGCCACTTTGGCTGGAACGCGAGTGCAAATGGCAGTCACAAATTCCAGATACGCGGTGGCGGAGTTTTTGGCCGATTCGTCTGTGAATTGACTGGCCAATGCCTCCAAGAGAGTGTTAGCATGAGTCAAGATCACAGACGAGATTGTGGGGTGATCTGGAATCCACTTGAGCAACGCCTGGATAGCGGCAGCGCGCAAGGGAACCACAGAATCACACGCAGCGCGCAGTAGAATATCCAAGCACTGAGAGCGGACGGGAGGTCGCTGCTCAATCAGAGTAGATAATAGTGGGACGGAACGCATTGTGCGAGCACGATCCTCGATACTAACCGTCACTATTCCTTCAGGGGAAAGTGAGGCTGATTGACCAGAGAGTGCATCAATTGCCCGCGGGGGCAAATATGGCACATCCAATAAAAAGCGCGACAAGAGACGGTCACGATCGGCCGCCTGACGCACTACGAGAGAAGCCAGCATTGTCAACAATCCAGATGAGTATTGATCAACAATTATGCCTAGTCTCAATGATGAGGATGACGGCGATTGACCGTCTCCATTAGCTAGCCTGTCAGCAGAGTTTGCTTCCTTAGTGAAGGCATCAGTGTCTAATCGAACTGCAGTGGCGTAGGACTCGTGTAACCAAGCAAGAACAACATCAAAGACGGCGAGCGGATCAGCAGTAATGCCTCCCATCAGCTGCTTCAAGATACTTGATGATGCGATTCCTCCGTCAGCAGAAGAGTCTGAAGAATCTAAGTTAGCCAATGAGAGTCGCTGGATCAGCCGGGCACAAATTGTGGCCCAGTCAGCACGAACTTCCTTGACTGTGCGTGGAACGAAGACAACAGCAGAGTTAGCCTGGTTATCAGCAGAATTCTCACTTCCTCCTCCTCCGTTTCCACTTCCGTTTCCCGAGAGTAGCGTTGGCAGAACAGGAACACCGTTAGACGACGAGCTAGGCGGGACAGCATGACCATTGGTGGAGGCAAAGGTGGCTAGAAGGGCACCGTTCCGACCCTGAAAATTAGATCCAGCAGCAAGAACTCGGCCAGTCAGTGCATTCAGCATCCTGCCTCTGTCTTCAGCGGTTAATTCACGAGATGCCGCAGCAGATGCCACGGAAGTCAAGTTCTTCTTTTTAATTACAGCGCCAGAAGACCGTTCCACAGACGTGGTCCCGTCGGAGGCTGTTGCAACTCTGTGCGCCAATCCACCAAGACGGACTCTCTTTCTCGCCTGCATCTCATCCGGGATGAACGCATCTTGACTCGTCGTCAATCCAGCCTTTGCAGCACTGACCACCTCATCCTCATCGTCATCGAGATCGGCTTCAGCCTGTCTGCCTGCAGTGCGATTTGCCAATCTTGGTGGCAATTGACCAGTCCTTAGCAGTACTCTAAGCTCATCTTGACTAACCTTGCCTAGCGCCTTCAAAACTTCGTCGACACGCTGAGACGGAGTGAAATCTTGAGCGCGTAATGGCCGCGCTGAAACAGGTGGCGGAGTGGAACCTCTACTCGAAGCGGCGGCAGCAGCGCTTGAAACTGGGGCAAACTCGTACACAATTCTACGTTTGCGACCCATGCTTTGTTGCAACATCCGCTCACGATAAGTAAGTAGTGCTTGGACCTCAAACTGACCACCAATGTCTTCCAATAATCGAACAAAATCACCTTCTGCCGCCTGGTCATATTTCGCAATTGATAGCAACTGAGTGCGAAGTGTGATTTCAATTGATCGGCGCCACAAGGGTTGAGCAATATTTCCTGTTGCGCCAGACTGATACCACATTTTGATGACTTCCAAGAGAACAACCCGATGTTGAGATGGAGCTGAGCGGATAATGTGAATCAATGCGTTGATGACTGCGGTACATGTATCGGCTGTAAGAGTTCCTTCTAATAGCATTGAGTAGATCGAGCTGCAGTATCCATTGCCAGCTTCAATCAGCCTTGCAGCACTGATGAATGATGGAGAATTGTCGCGCAGATCAGATACTCTGACTTCTGCAAACACTGAGGGAGCGTGAGGAGGACCACCGTGAATACCGTCTGCTGGAGGCTGGTTCTGATTTGGACCCGATGCAAGAATTGAGGCCGATGCTGCAGAATGAGTAGTGTCTGTTGAATACAGCACAGTGAGAGCTGCCAAAAGCTGGATAACTCTGACAGCAACACCGCGCTCAAGTTTGCTCAAGTGCTGCGAGTTGGTCAGAGTCAAACTAGCGTCATAGAGTCTGTTCCATAGCGATCCGTACACTGAAGAGTTTGATGAACGCACAACGAGCGCAAATGTGCGACGCATCAGCAGACTGAATGTTGTGATGGCTTTGCTGGATACTTTCATGACTTGTAAATGAGCTGGCTTATAGTGACTCCTTCCAGACATGATATCAACAACAGGACGTAGCGTGTACAAAACAGAGTCTGCAATTGACTTCAACACTGCGCAAATCTCATTATCTGATTTTGACTCGAGATCGCGCGCAACCAATATCGCACCCATAAACTCAAGTGACCATGTACACGTCAACGATAATGACTTGCATAGATAGTCCTGTTCATCATCACCGCCACTAGCCATGAGTTCGTTAAGCTCGTCATTCATCATGTCATCGGGACCAGTTGCAGTAGCTGCTGCTGCTGCGGCTGCGGCGGCTGCGGCAGCCTTGCGCTCACAAATGTGTACAAGCTGGCTGAAGCTGTTTCTGTGTTGCTCAAGTACTTTTGCAAGCAAAGGCAGTCTTGTTACGGCTGAAGTTGCACCGAGTGCAGCATCCAACTTTCTGAGAGCGATGACCGCGTGATGCTGAGAAGCCGACTCTGCTGTATCGCCTTCGGGGCCACCTTCTGTGCCGTTTGGCGATTTGAGATCGAACTCGCCAAGTGTGCTGCCTCTTCGTAGCTGTTGCTGCTGTTGCTGATCATCAAGGACTGGAGTGGGTTCGGACAGAGCAGCAACGCGCTCAAACGCTTCCGCGAATAGAGCAGGTACAGAATGAGTGCCTCCAGCAGTAGCAGTAGCCAGCAGCATAGCTTGGAGTGTGACAAGGAGCACGTGCGCGATGGCGACAACAGCAGCAGGCTTGATTACGTGTACTACACTGTGCAGTTCTCACCTGAAGGGCACAAAGAGCAGTGTCAGCCGTGGTATATATGCGTATGCGTGTAGTAAGAAAAGAACAGTGACGGCTGTGCTATTGTGGTCGTTGCCGTTGTTGCTGCTGCTGTTGCTGTTTTTTTTTTTGAGAAAAAGAAGTAGTCGCAAGGTTGAGACAACAAGTCTCGCTTTGACTTTACTCGACCAATTTGCAGACAGCACTTCAGCAAGCTCATCAACGCGACAACAGCAGCAGCAGTAACAACAACAACAACAAAAATCGACCAAATAAACAAACACTTCCTCCTCTTTGACTTTCTCGATGCCACTGGACTATTACCGCAAGCCACGGCTGCGCCATAACAGTGCGAAAGAGGTAGCAGCAGAAGCAGAAACAGAAGCAGGCACAGAAACAGCAGCTGTAGGAACTACCAACTCGGCTATGCAAGAAGCTGAGATTACGGAGGCTATGATGACCACCAGTTTACAACGGCGTCGACTTGGACTCTCAATCGCAACTCCTCCGATTCCAAGGTTAACCATTGCGTTACCATCGCCGATACCACGCAATGTCACGGAGCTACAGCCGCAGCTATATGCAACGCTGGCGACATCGATTCTCAAGAGCATGCTGTTCATGGTTGGCAGACTACCTTGCATATGGAACCAAATGACTCGCCTGTTTCCATCGGCAGCCACGGCTTCGAATCAACAGGCTTCTACAGTTTCCAAACCTCGTTCCAGAGTACATTCTGGTCCGCGACAAGATACACTGAGCATCTCCGAAGCAGTGACGATGATGGATGGTTTAACTCGTGATTTGATTGGCGTCATTCAGCTCTACCTACAACAAAGTGACTCTCCAGCTAGCAGCATTGCCATTGCTATTGTTCACGGGCCAAGTCTGCTATCGCTACGCTCTGTGGATATTGCACACTTTCCAGTATCTCTTCCAGCTGTGGATGACGAAACAATGATGGGTTACACAGAGGAGCAGAGCACACAGTGGATACAGAATTGCGAGCGAATGCTGATGCGGAAGTTGATCACAGCCGATGCAGACTGGTGGGGTTCAGCATCACATTTAAACCAAAACAGCACTGCCGGTAGCTATCGCATTGCCATTCGTGCGCCTGTATCACTAATCTCTCAAGTCCAACCTGGATCATGGATATCCAAACCTGGACTCCATCTTGATTCCATTCGTCGTCGCTCCAAACTACGAATCATGGACATTGTGTGGACGGATTCTTCACAAACCCCTCTAGATGATGACGACACATTCGCTTGGTATCTCCATTCATCGTCTTTTACCAGGGTCAAACCAGTTTAAGCATCCTTCCCGTCAAGTAAGAAAAAAAACAATTATACTAATTTAAAAAAAAAACGCGTTCTAGGGTAAAATCACTGTTTCAATCTTAAGCCTTGCCAGCAAATTGGGCAGTCCACTTCTCAGCCGTCTGCTCAAACGCTGGTCGATTGTTCACATACTGATTAGCAATATCCGCATTCAGTGGATCATCCGGGTTTGGCTTCTGCAGCAGCTCCCAAATCTGCTGCAAAATGGCCTTGATTTGCAAACTAGGCTTCCATCCATCGCTCTTCAATGCATCCAAGCAAATTGCACCGCTCTCGTCCACATTGGGGTGATACACCTTGTGGCCAAAAGCAATCTTGGGCGGCTTGAATGGGAATTCGAGCGGGTAATCAATGTTGAGGGTGAAGATGCCTGCGCGATAAGGGCTGCCTGCTGGACCGCGGATGAGGGCCTTCCACTTGTACAGGTCGGTGTCGGTGGTGATGACGGTGATGTCCGCGTTGGGAGCGGCGTTGATGAGCGAGAGTTCGCGCTGGATTCGACGTGCTGCGGCCATCCTTATGTTGGTTGAGAACTTGATGAAGTGAGAGAGAAAAAAAAAAGAGTGTGCAGTAGTCTTGAGTGTTTGGAGATGGGTTGATGCAAAAGGAAGAGAAGCACAAAGATATCGCGAAGCAGGCAGGGCAGGTGGACTAGAAAAGAAGGCGACTCAAAGCCAAGCCACGTCGAACAAAAATTAGGATTCGAGAAATAGAACTACTCGAGAACGCACTCGAAAGCAACAGCTGCGGAAACGATACAGTGACATCAGGTGAATGGAGAGCGGACGGAGGGCGGCAGGGACAAGACAAAAGGAGCGAGGG